>PVIJ01011100.1:0-56432 GCA_004024925.1 Scalopus aquaticus
TCGTGCGTGCGTGATCACTAAGACCATTGGTCGGGCCCAGTTTGACCTTTACCCTGATTGGAGCAGCCCAATAGCACAGTATGAGGATTGGTGGAAACATTGTATATAAGGAGAACAATAAAGAGGTTGAGAGAGACCATTTTGAAGATCACCTCTGAGTCGCGTCTCTTTCCTGCTGGACGGGGAACCGCGCGCGACATACTAGAATATGGATTTTCCTCCCAGTGTCTGATATTTTCATTCAGTTTCTTTGTATCCCTATCTAATCTTTACCAGCATTTTTAAAATTTCATTTTTCTTCTTCACTAGCTGTCACAGCTCATCTTCCACCTAATAGGTTAAGCAGATAAATTCAATTAATCTTCTGATTCTGAAACAAAATTACTCTACTCAAGGTTTTCTCTTTTGCAAATCTTCAGGACAATGATCTTCTTGTATTAGATGAATCTTAACTCCATCTGTTGATATTAATTATATTTATTTCAATAATAAGGTTAAAACCTTTTTATTTGATTTGTACTCTGGTGGGAATTTTACTATATTGCCCAAAACTATAGGAGTACAGGAATTCAGAGGCTGAGGCAGACTAAGTGAGAATATTTGATTATGAAAAGTATCCCACTCAAACTGAATTTTCAAATTTTTATATATATTTCCTCTCCTTTGTTTTCATAAATATTCTATTAATGCAAATATATAAAGGCAGACCAAAACCTCTCATGGATTTTCAATGTCTTCAGAAGGCTGCACATGTACCAAAGTTTTAAAAGCTGTCTGTTCACCTGCTGTGTTATTTTTACAAATTTAAAACTCTGTTCACTACAGTAGTTGGTAGAACTTCCAATATCATCTCCATCTCTTCCGTTGAAGAAACATTGATGTGACCCATGAGCATTAGAGGTTTTTTTGCATTTGTGTAAGAGCATTGGGAAATGGATATTGAGTTAAGATTAACAGTTATAGATCATTTAGCTGTTTATTTCACAATCTTGTGTTGTCCAATGTCTAATGCTAACCACAAAGCTCAGACGAGGGTGTTTTATCCTGTATTACTTACTATAAAAGCCCTCATTTCTAGTAGCTAAGGAGATAGTTTTCAAAGGGAAAATTTGCCTAGCTAATGACCATTTTTCCTCTTAAGGCAGGCAAAAGACTTGCTCCTTCAGGTATTTACTTTATTTTTTATTTCAAGGTCTGCAATCTTAAATAATAACAATTAGACTATTGGTGGTTATGGAAACAAAATGAGTTGATACTTAAAGTTAATTGCATGGTGCCTAATTTGTGAAAATAGCCAAGAGGAATCTACTATTTGATTGCCTTCACTATTGTATTCATCATCAAAAATAATGAATACACTTGACAGGATTTTTTTTTTTATAATTCCAGTGAAGTAACTCAGAAGGATAATGAAAAAAACAATTAGTGTGGAATCTTGACTTGCTAATTCAGCCATTCCAACACAAACTCACTAATTCCTAATAATCAATGTAAATAAGGACCTTTCAACATAAATCCATACCCAGATGAATGTTTTCAGTGACATTCAGTGCACAATTTTCATTTGTCTCTTCCAATATTGATGCATATCCATTGGGTAAAATTCCTTTCAAAGGGAACTGATCACTCTTTAACTTCTTTTTTTTTTTTTTTTTTATCAGGGTGCAACTGTTTTTAGTCTCCCTGGAGTAACTAGAGAATTCCAGGTATCACAAAGTTGCTCCTTTGTCCTATAATTCTATCAATCATTTATTTTATTCAAATAGTAATAATTATATAAAATTCCTGAACTTCTCTATACCCCTGCTTCTTTGAACAGAAAATAAAAATAATAATGCCAAATTTTTTTGAAATTAATTGATAATTAAAGACTGAAAATTATCGAGCATTAAAGCACTAAATAATGTTTATTATTATATTTCTTATATCATTTTCTCATTTCCTCCCCTGTGCAACTTTTGGAGCATTTAAAGAAAATATAATGAGTAGTAGAAGAAAATTTTTCACTAGTAGTGGAAATATTGTTTTCTTCCTCTTGTTAGGCATCCAACACACATTAGAGTATTTAAAAAAGAATTTCTTACTGCCAGTTTAATAATATATTTTTAAAGTTTTTACAAGGAAATGAGGGTAAAAGAATGAACATTGTAAATCCTTGTTCCAGGTTTATTGATCTATAACTGGCATATAATATTTTGTAAATTTGTTAGGTGTGCAGTATTTTAATTTGATGCACTCATATATTACAAAATGATGACCACAATATGGTTAATAACACCTACATCACTTAATATAATTGTCTTTTGATGTGTTTAAGATTTACTCTTAACAACTTCCAGTATACAGTACAATGTAAAATTATAATCTTCATTTTATGTAGTAGATCCCCAGAATTTATTCTTGTTATAATGGGAAGTTTGCAGCTTTGAGTGACAATTCCCCCATCTCTTATTGCCCAGTCTTGTAAATTACCTCTCACTCTCTATTTTTATGACTTCATCTTGTTAGATTCCATTTATAAATTATATTATACACAGTATTTGCCTTTTTCTATATAACATTTCACTTAGCACGTTTTCAAGTTCCATCCACAAATGCCAGCACTTACATGGTTCTTGTTACTAAAGAATATCCTATAGTGTGTATATATATGATTTTTTCATTGATTATTTCATTCATTGATGGAAAAGTTGGTCCTTTACATATCTTTACTATTGTTTTAAATGCCGCAATAAACATGGGGCCATAGATATTTCTTAGAGGCTTTCTGATTTTATTTCCTTTAACTATATACTCACAAGTAAGGTAGAAGAATCTTATGGTAGTTCTATTTTAATTTTGATGACATTCCATATTGTTTCCCATAGTGGTTACAACAAAATTTGTTATCTTTCTTTCTTTCTTTTTTCTTTTTCTTTCTCTTTCTTTCTCTCTCTCTCTCTCTCTCGTTCTTGTTTTTTTTTTTTTTTTTTTTGATAGCTAGGTGTGGTTTTGAGTTGCATTTCCCTATGAACAATGATGTTGAACTTTTTTGCGTTTACCAGTAAGTCTTATTTGGAAAACTGTCTATTTATGCCCTTTCTTCATTCTTTGATTTTGATTTTCTTTGACATTGAATATTATGAGTTTCTCATTTATTTTGAATATTAGCAGCTTATTAGATAAATGATTTGTAGAATAACTTTCCCTATTCTGTACACTGACCTTTCGTATTTTGATTGTTTCTTTTTCTGTGCAAAGTGTTTTTTTTTTGTTTTGTTTTGTTTTGACATGGTATCATTTATCTATTTTTGCTATTGTTACTTGTGCTTTGGGTGTCATATCCCAAAAACTTGCCAAAACTGATGTCAAGGGTCATTTCCCCTATTTTCTCCTAAGAATTTTATTTTCCTGTCATGTGACTAAGCTTTAAATCCATTTCTTTTTCATTTATTTCTTTTGATTACCTGGGCTTGGCCTTCTAGAACTATGTTGAATAGAAATGATGTAAATGGCAAAGAGTCATCCTTATCTTGTCCCTGATCTTAGATAAAAAGTTTTAAAATTGTCATTATTGAGTGTGATGTTAGCTGTTGAATCACCACATATGACCTTTATTATGTTAAGGTGAGGTGGGTTCCTTCTACAAATATTTTATTGATGAATTTTATCATGACTTTCTGTATTTATTGAGATAATTTTATTATTTTTTGTTTTTCATTTTATTAATTGCTTGTAACTCTCGAACAACCTTAAATCCCAGTTGTAAAACTTAATCATGGTATATAATAGATTTATTATGCTGCTGAATTTTGTTGTTAATATATTTTGAAAAAATTTTGTTTCTGTATTCTTCAGACGTATTGGTGTGCAGTTTCTTGTTGTCTCTCTCAGGCTTCAGTATCAAGGTAATACTTGCCTCATAAAATAAGTTTAGGAATGTTCCCTTCACTTCAGTTCTATGAAAGAGTTGTGAAAGATTGGAATTTATTTTCTTTATTTGCTAGAATTCACCAGTCAAGTCACCTATTGTTGACCATTTCTTTGTTGGAAAGATTTATTGATTTGATCTTCTTAACCATGTTCTTTTAGATTTTCTCTTTCTTCATGATTCAGTCTTGGTAGCTTGTACATTTCTAGGAATTTTTCCATTTCGTCTAGGTTATATAATTTTTGACATACAGTTTTTCACAAGTGTCTCATGATACTTTGCATTTCTGTAATATCTTTTATATGTCTCTCATTTTTTATTTTGTTTCTTCTCTGTTCTTTCTTAGTCTAGCTAAAAATTGGCTCACTTTTAAAATTTGTTGATTTTGTTGATCTTTTCTATCTTTTTAATTTCTATTTCACTCATTTCTTCTCTTTTCATTCTTGTTTCCTTCCTTCTGCTCAATTTGAGCGATGGGGCCTCCTTGGTGGTGCAGAGGTTAAAGTCTCAGCACTATCAAACTATCACCAGCCACAGCAGTATGATTTCTATTCCTGGCCAGGGAGCTAACTTACATGGCACAGCAGACCTCTCCTTTCTCACCTGCTGCTCCCCTTAGCAGTTTATTTCAGTAGATATGCCTGTCTGCTCCCTACTCTGCCTCTGATGAATCCTCTCACCACCCCCAAACTTCTGGCTTACACCGCAATTCTTGTATGCATAAATAAATAAAAATAAATCTTTAAATAAATAAATACATAAATAAATTTGAGTTATGTTTGTTGCTTTTTTTCCTAATCCTTGAGGCATAAAGTCAGGTTGTTTTTCTAAAATATTTTTTTTCTTAACATAGGAGTTTGTCATTATAAAGTGCCCCCACAACTGTTTTTGCTTCATCCCATAAGTTTTTATATGCTGTGTTCCACTCTTGCTTCAAATTTTTTCATTTCTTTTAATTTCTCCTTTACTTTTTCTTTGACCAATTTATTGTTTAAGAATTGTTTAATTTCTTCACATTTAAAAATTTTTCTGGTTTTCTACTTTTATGTTTTCTACTTTTACATGATTATGATTGGAAAAGATACTTGGCATAATTTCAAATTTCTTAAATTTTCTAACATTTGTTTTGTGATATAAGAGATGGTATATCCTGAGGAATGTTTAATGTGTACTTAGGATGAGGGTAAACTACTTTTGAATGTAATTTCAGCAATTTTTAAAAATATTCACAAGCTAATGTGAGCCAACAAGTATTTCCCCCCTCTACTACATCTCATTTGTCATTGACTCTAGTTGATGTATCCTGCAGAACTTTTGTATTATTATTTACCTTTCACTCTAATGTTTCCTTTATCAAAAACTCTGCAAATGATTGGTAAAATCCTCTTTAGTATTTCCCTTAACACTTAATTTTGACAAATTCAATGTTTCTATGTATTCAGCAAAAACAGCTTAGAGTTGTTATTGAAGAAATGCTACAGATGTTTTGTTTAGCATTTGATATTTATATATATTTATTTTGGCACATTTGTTTCTCAAAACAACTCATGTCCTATTGTAGTGCCAGGGTACTTAATGTCTACATCCTAAAGTTAATTTAGTTGAATAAGTGTAACTGTTTATTTTGCACACTAATGTTTGGAAATATGGAGTGGTAGTCACTTATGCATTCAGTCAGCTGTATATAAAAATTACAAAATTATAGTAAGTAATCCAAATGCTTATTTTGACTCTATTGACAATGATTCCTACCTACTACTAGGATTTTTTACTGGTGCTTTACCAGAATAAGTGAAACTATATTATCATGTAGTTACCTTGCATATTTTTCATAGTATTGCATATTATTTCTAGGGTCAAGTTCAAATGAAATTATAGTCTTGACTGGAGAAGAACATGGCACTACAAAACTTATATCTGCTAGAGATTTTCAATAAACTTCCTCAAACTAAACATGGGTACAATTAAAAGATCAAAAAGATCAAGTCAAGGTTTCAGAATATCATTTCCTTATTCATTTATTCAATCATGCATTGTTTTTATAATTTTTCTTTTTGCTTCTATCCTTGTCATATAAGGAAACAAGCAAACAAATCCTTTCATGGAAACTGATGAACAAAATATGTCTGGTAGTTTGAAATAGAAGTTTGCCTGTATATTTGTCTCATATATTGCCTCATTCTAGATTACTACACATAGTCTAGAATTACACTATATACAAAATTATTTTAATATTGTTTTATAACCCGGTAATAGAAGATTTTGTTTGTATCCAGTAGTGGACAAAATCTTTTAACATCATTCTTGAGAAGGTGGTAGAAACATCTAGTTGTTGTTAGTTCATCAGATATTGAAGTCTTTTTGCTTCCAGGAATGTTCTGCATGCTGGAGATACCGGCATCAAAAAGGCAAAATTTTAGCCCATATGGAGTTTACATTCTGTGAGAAAGAGAGGAGAAAGATTCAACAGGATGGTATGTAATGTAATATCTTGTTTTGATTTTGCTATAAATAAAGCAAAAATACAGCTAAATGGTGAGAAAAGATGGGCTACTTCGCATGGACAATCATAAAATACTTCTTTGAGTAGTTAATAATTGAGGGGCACATGATAATATTTCCCCTGAGAACTTGGAAGATATTCATTAAAGCAAAGTAAGTACATGTGCAAGGTTCTGTGATGGGAACTAGCTTGGGAGACTAAGGGCTAATGGGGTAGATTGAGCACAGGAGATGTAGCTTTTTCAGACAATAAAGTTGGGGTGGTCAAAGACCAGACAACATGGGGTCTGGTAATAATGGGAAGACTTTAGATTTATTCTCAAATGTGGGAAATACTCAAGGTTGTGTTTTTTGTTTGTTTGTTTGTTTGTTTTTAAGGGGATAACATAGTTGAGTTTTGATTTGGAAATATTACATTGGATATTGTAAAGAATGAAACTACAAAGTGGAGAAATAATGAAAGCAGAGAGATTAGCAAAAGTAGGAAAGTTCTAGTATGTTAATGGTGAAGGTTATATAAAAAAGATTCTGGAAATATATATTGAAGCAGATACTTCTTCAAAGAGTAAATGCAAATAGTGAACAATCATGTGGAAAAGAATGTTCATTATCACTTTGTTATCAGGGAAGTACAAATCAAAACCACAATGATACAGCACCTCACACCATTGAGAATGAACCATATTAAGAAAAGAAAAGAAACAAGTGCTGGTGAGGATGTGGAGAAACTGGAACCCTCTTATATTGCTGGTGGGAATGTAAACTACAACAGCTGATACAGCCCAGGAGAGGCACTAAAACTGATCAAGGACACTGTCCAAATTGTTTACTGGTCACTGTCTTAGTTTTGTACACATGCACACAATTGCAAGACTACTCAGGTTTAGGGAATAACAACAATGAGATTTTTTTTTTTAACAAACCAGGGAAGAACAAAGAATTACTGCGGCCAAGAAACGGTTGTTTACCTCACTCAAAGCAATGTCCAGTCATTTAAGTCCCAAATAAGAAACAGCTAAGGTGGCAACTTCCCACCACTGAGGACATGGAGCTCCTCTTTCAAACAATAGGCCACATTTCCAAGATGGCATCTTCCGGCCTCTGCAGAGACGCAGCAACCAGACTGCAGGCCAGGTTCCAACTCACGAGCACAACACAAGACACAACTGGAGATGCTCCTGGAGCTACCGTTGTGTCCCCACATCACCCAGCCGGCAACACTGAAAACAGCAACTACCGTGGACAAACAGCCCAACAGACTGCTGCACTCACGCATTTTAGGAAGGTGCCTGCTCTGAGCCTTCACCTTCTTTCTTCAGCTGTAGTCTTAACAAAACCAGGAGCAGTTTCTGTAGCTCGGCTGCTTGCAAAGCTTCAAACTTTTCCTCTTGAAGGAAAAGTCGCTGGCCCCAAAGTCACTGAAGATTCCACAAACACTCGATCCTGAAATCTACATCCTTGTGGCTCAAAAACTCCTGGTGGCTTACCCCCCAAACTCTCAATCTTGCAGCTGCATCTCTCTGGCCACTGAATCTCCTCTAAATCATGGTGGCTGAATCGCCTTCCTCTTCTTCTTCTTTTTTTTTTTTTAGAATTTTTATTTATTTATGTATACAAGCTGGGGTGCAGGCCAGAGGCGCGGGGCGGCGAGAGGGTTCACCAGAGACAGAGTGGGGAGCAGAACAGGCAGATCAGAGATACACTGCTGAGGAGAGCAGCGGGCGAGGCAGGAGAGGTCTGTCTCACCATGTGGGATTCTCCCTGGCTGGGCATCGAACCGGCATCGCCCGCGGCCAACAGCTCCACAGCGCAGCGCCCAACTGCTGCGCCAAGGGGAGGCCCCTCCTCTTCTTCTGTTCCTTTTCTTTCTTATCAGAGTCTCCACCCCAAACTGCAATACCATTTAGCATTTTCCCTGGGGCTATCTATCCTCATCAACAACCCCCTCCAGGGGGCACCACTTATACTGAACTTTGGTCTCAGGCCTGGTTATACAGCCATTATGGAAAGCTGTGTGGAGACTCCGCAAAACACTAGAAATGGAGGAATCCATCCAAAGAACATAAAAACAATAATTCAAAAGGACACCTGCACTCCTATGTTTACTGCAGCACTATTTATAATAGCCAACATAAACAACCTAAATGCCCAAAAACAGTTTGGCATCCAGTTTGGACATTTTGACCCAAAGATGGATCAAGAAAGAAGTTATTGTATATATTATTGTAAATTGCATTTACTATTGTAAATAATGCTGTTATTTTAGAATTGAAATTTGCTAAGGGGGGGATGGTAAGTGTTCTCATTACACACCCGAAGAGGTAATTGTGTGAGATGCTGAATATGTTAATTACTTCAATTGTCCTTTTATTTCACTACTATACATAGTGAATCAAGTTGTAAACAAATGTTGTCAATTATATCTCAGTAAATCCAGGAAATAAAAAGCATCTCAGCTGAAAACCAAAAGGAGAAGGAGAAGGAGAAGGAGAAGGAGAAGGAGAAGGAGAAGGAGAAGGAGAAGGAGAAGGAGGGAAGAGGGAGGAGGGAGGAGGGAGGAGGGAGGGGGAGAAGGAGTAAAGAAGTTATTGTATCCACACAATGGAATAGTATTCAGTGATCAAAAACAATAAATGAATGCAATTTGCAATTACATGGATGGAGTTGGAGAAGGAAAAAGATAAATATCATATGATTTCACTATCTGTGGAATATAGAAAGACCAAATAAAGGAAAAGACAAAGACAAACCTTGAAAGCTGAGTATAGATAAAAGGCATCCATTAAGAGGACAAAGGAGTTTGGAGGGGGAAAGTTGGGGGGAGTGCAAAAGAATGTGCTGATGACTATGCGTGCTATGGTGGTTCGAGAACTGTAATGACGACAACTGAATGGAGAAATACGTATTGTCTAAAAATTAAAAGTAAATATAAAACAAATATTAGGTTTACATATTTTTATTTGTATAAATTGCCAAATGACTAAAACTGATGAATTTTGGTTAATTTTGATAAGATCTAAAATCCACATCTTTTCACAATATATAACATTTTCATGTTCTTAGAAAGTTTCCTCATGTAGTTTCAGAGTTAATTCCCCCAGTTTTCTCATCAGGCATTCCATGACCTGACTAAATAGACACAGATTAGTTTTGCCTGTTATAGAGCTTCATTTAGATACAATCACATAATGTGAATTATGTTGTATTGGACTATATTTTAAGCTCTCAGAATAGACTTTCTTTGATGGCCTAGGCAAATATATTAAAAGAGTATCCACTTCAACTTCAAAGAGGACTTACTTAAACATATGGCCATTCATATTGCTAGATAAGAACTAGACTGCTTCTCCCCACTAGGCCACATTTTGTTTTATAGATACTGATTAATTTAGATAATTGGTTAGTTGGGACTGAATGTCTTGCCTTTTTCTTTTTGTCTCCCTTTATGTGCACTTCAATTTCCTGCTTTGAAGTTTTAATTCACCACTAAAGAATAAGTCTGAGAACCACTAGACCACCTACTCTCATTCTTAATAAATGAAGAACCCCAGACCTGCATTTGGCCCCCCATCCTCACACACACACACACACACACACACACACACACCATTGTGGTCAGTCTTTGTGAATAATTTATAGGTCTTATAAAAAATAAATCTTTGTTTTTTTGAGAAAGGGCATATTTCTATCACAATCAGAACCCCAAAGTTTGGTCCAGTCTAATAAATAGGGTGAGACCAACATAAAACAGTGACTTTGTTTCACTTTCTATCTAAACAGCTTTATTTTGAAATAATCACAAAATTAAAATGCAGTATCATATTTACTTTTCATAAACTATGTGAGTGTAAGCATCTGACCTTATATTATAGTATATTATTTCCTACAAAACATTCTCTTACATATAGAAAAATGCTTCCATCAAAATGACAAGATAAAAAAATAAAATATTACAAATATCTAACCATTAGATCTCCATTTGATTTTCACCATTTTCCCATACATTTTGTAGCAGAAAGATTTAATTCAGAATCACATAATGAATTTAGTCATCATATATCTTTATTCTCCTTTACTTTTTATGATTTGTATGTTTATTGAAGCAATGATGTATTATAACATTACACAAACTTCAGATGTATATCACCGAGCTCATTCTTTAATCTGGACTACCTCCATAAACTTTCCTAACCTTGACCATTTTGAAGACTACAGGAATGTTACTTTGTAGTATGAACTTCAAGTTGAGCTTGTCATAACAGATCTTGGTTACATATTATTACATATTATTCCCAGAACAATCTAAGATTGATATTATATATTCAAATTATATCAAAAGGTGAAGGATTCCAATTTGTCCCATAATTGGTGACATTAAATTTGATCACACTTTGTAATTGGTAAATATTTTGAGGTGAGGTATTTTGATACTATGCAAATATATGATTCTTCAAAATTTTCAAATAATTTACTCACTTATTTACATTGATACTTGATTCCTATTTTATCATTTACTATCACTGTTATTATTTTTTTTAAGATTTATTTATTTATACATACAAGAGCTGGGGTGTAGGCCAGAGCTGAGAGGATTCACCAGAGACAGAGTGGGGAGCAGAACAGGCAGATCGACTGAAATACACTGCTGAGGGGAGCAGCAGGCGACGCAGGAGAAGTCTGAGGCACCATGTGGGTTAGTTCCCTGGCCAGGATCGAACTTGTGCTTCAGTAGCTGCTGATAGCTTCATGGTGCTGAGAATTAACCCCTGTGCCACAAGGAAGGCCCACTGTTATTATTTAATGCTCCAGTTGTCTGTAGATATTTTTGTGTGTGATGATTCTATCTCAAGTTGACTACTTTGTTCTTTTGAATGTGTACATCAATTTTGAGTTCTTCTTTTCTTATGGTAGAATAAGAGTTCCAAACTCATTTTGTACTTTCTTTGTGCAAACCCTGGATTTAACCATTTTCCTGGCATCACCAGTTGTGATTAGTAGAAAATAGTATCTACTAGCCAAAATCCGCATGCTTAGTATTCTCAGTATATTGAGATTTTTCCCTTTCAAGTCTTTTTAGAAAGAACTAGGAAATATGTTTCTATATACACATATATGAATATATACATCTATATTTGTTTAATATGTCCATCTATCTGTCAATCTAACATGTATTTATCTATTATGCATCTATCTACCTACCTACCAATGTTTCCATATCAAAAACCACAAGTTCACACAGATATCAAATTAATCCAAAACTAGCTTGTTTATATTTTCTTCCTTTTGAGATTTGTAATTCTATTATCAGTGAAGAACCATTTTTGCCTTTTCTTTCTTTAATCATTCCTCCTATCTGTAACTAATATCAGTACACTGGTGCTATTCTCTTCTCAATTCCCAAATGTCCTTTCATTTCTCACATTCACCATAATCTACTCTTGCTGGTAGTTCTGCTTGACCTATTCTAGGATCTAACACCTATGCCACAAATGCTTGCACCCTGTTTGCTATTCTCTCCTCACTCCATTTGGGTCACTTCCCTGTTTTGGGCTGTCTTATTATGGAGATGACCTCCTTAACTGTCCTGGGGTCTGAGACTGTATCTGGCCTTGTGTGGATGCTTTTTTCATCTTGAACATCCTTTAATCACCAACTATGAGCCACCCCATATATACTGAGAGCCTCACTCCCTCACACAGGCCCTAGCACAATACCTGGCCATTTTCACAAACTGATACTTACTCATCCTATTTGGGTTCTAAAATTCCATTCCAGGCTGCCCCAATATGTGGGTTATCTTTTTCCTACTGGAACTTGTACTTAGGCATGCCTGTGTAGTGCATCTGTGTAGACACTATTTGTTAGAGAAAGTACCATGTTCTCCACCCCCACTGACATGCAGCCACGTTGTATTAGCTAATAAGAATGAGGGTTGGAGCTGAGTTGCCAGGTGAAACTATATCACACAGAAGGCAGTTAAGCATTTGCTTGTCCACCTTGGGCCTGCACCCAAGGACTTACGGGAACTTTGAAGATTCATGTGGAGGACACACCTTGGCAAAGACAATAGCTGTTAACTTGACTTGAACTTTTATTTACTCCCTTTGTCTTAGACTTACATGGTCCCTTTTGAATTGGGCTGGGGTGCAAGGATCAGACCCCAAAAGTTCAGTCCTTGGTCTTTGTCTCAGCAAGAAAAGAATTCAGTGTCAAGACCAGAGTTAGGTAGAGAAGTAAGAAATTCATTATCAGATGAGAAGGACAGGAAACCTTTCCGAGCACAGATAGATCCCAAAAGGATAAGTCACCCAAGAGGATTCTGGGGGGAGTGGTTGCTGTGGTGTGTCTTTTTTACTACATGGCTCCATGACGGGTTCCTCTCTGGTTGGTTTCAGTCACTTGTCATCAATTGGGTCTGGTGTCTCCTTGACCAGATGACAGCTGGTTCTGGGAAGGCAAATGGTGCTAATCTTGGTTAACATAGATGTGATGGGCCAACCTGTGCATTTCTTATTTTCCAGGGTGTTATCAAGGCTGAGGGCCCCCATGACCCTAAAAACCTACATTCCCAATTTTCTTCCTCCTTCATCTTTACCTCTTTCATACATTTCTTCACCAGAAGATGCCTTAGACTTGTGGCAAGCTTTTGGGCCTCAGTTGCCCTGCTTCAGGTCAACCCTGTTTGTCTATGTAGGCACCATCAGGGGATTGAGGTATCATTTGCAATCATTCATTGTTGACTTGGGCAGACGGATAAAGAGAGTTCTGGAGCCCTCCACAAATTTTATAGGCCTTTAATGCTCTCTCAGGGAACCAAGTCATTGTCTCATGTTCTCACCTCAGAGCTCTCCCCCTTGTCTGTGCTGCTGCCACTGCCACCACTGCTTTTAGCTATTTTTTCATTTTTAGGCTCAGATGTGCACGCATGCGCACAAGGGTTACACATGTGCACACCCACACATGTGCACCCCTCTGCCCAGGTATCCATAATCAAAGGTGTGCATGCCTTACACCCACACCTATTGGCTATGGGTGTCCACGTGGGCAATGCAACCTAGGAGAAATGTAAGATCACAGGTGCCGATCAAACAGGCTAGTGGTGGGAGGGTGTAAAGAAACCTCAGAGGAAAAAAAAATCCTGAGAACTCTGAGGAGAGGAAAAATCAGATGGAATCTGAGAAATCCATGGCTTTGATTTTAAAACCTTTACAGGCCAGATGTTGAGCACTTACTCTTAGCTCTTTTGGAGCATTCCAACAAAGCCAACACATTTCTGCTTGGTTATTCTACCTTGTGAGTTTATGAAAAAATAGGTCAAAAGGACTGGAATTAGATTTCACTTATTATTTAACAGAATTGGGATGATCATGGGGAGAAAATTATTTTAACCCAATAAAACAAGTTTTAAGATCTCTATTTTTTTTACAAACATCTCCAGATTTTTGTTTTTATCTTTTTGCTTAGATTTAGCAACTATTTTCCAGAAAGTGGAGGACATTGCCACACTGGTCACCCATAATGCCTAGTTACTGATAATTTCCTTTGAGCACTTTGGAATCCCAGGAAAGACTGTCCCCGAAACCTACAACCCCAGAACCTTGTCACCATAAAAATGGTGAAAAAAATGCAAAGGAGGGATTGTTAGGGGTAGCATAGTACCACATTCTCTGCCCCACTTAAGTAAAGTCATCTTAAATTAACTAATGTGAGTGAGGGATGAAACTCAATGAGTGGCCGGGGAAGCTATATCATACAGAAAGCCAGAGGGGGAAGAAAAATCTTTTGCTTATCCATCCTACACTTGCACCCATGGCTTGAAGGAAGGTGGGAAAAAAAAACAAAAACTCATAGAGACACTTAAAAGAGCCATGTCAGTGAGAGGGGAGGCTGTTCTTGGCAGAGACAATGGCAAAGATTATCTTTATTGTACTTTTATTTTGCTCCTTTTGTCTCAGATATGCTTAGGCACTTTTACTTCTTTCTTAGGTTTCTCCTTCAAAATGCACCTTAGACTTTTGACAGGTATTGGGTCTCAGTGGTTGCACTTCAGGCTAGTCATCTTTGTTATGTCTATGGAGGGCTCCAGAACTCTCTTTATCTGTGTGACCAAATTGACAGTCAACCTGCCCTATGTATGATTGCAAATGATACCTCAATCCCCTGATGGTGTCTACACAGACAAACAGGGCTGATCTGAAGCAGGGTAACTTAGGACATCTCATGCCAGGTCACACCAATATATTGATGATTTCTTCTTTCTCTGGTTTTCAGAAATGCTGTCCAAGGATGGCATATCCTGCAGAAACTATCCATATCTTTGTTGTGTTAACACCTGCCAGAGGTCCTCCACTGGATATTTGCCTACAAAGAAATGGATTGTTTAAGGATATTTTCTTGGGAAACCCTTATAGGAATATTCTTTCCTCTATTCTCTCTCTGTGTACACTAAATCACACCAAGAATCTACTTTGCCTTTGTGTGCATGGATGACAGAATCCCTTTAGAGCGTGAAAATTTGAGGTTCCCTGAGTGCCTCTTGGTCACACACTAACGTGCACATACCGTGCTTATGCATATTATACCAGACCTCACTCACCTGAGTATAAGATGCCCTATCCACTGCACAGATGCCATCCTTTCACCTCTGGATTATAATGCCTCATATTAGACTATATCTCTGACATCTTGTGCCGGATCACACCAATATATTGATGACTTCTGCTTCCTTCCAGTTTTCAAAAATGCTGTCCAAGGGTGGCATATCCTATAGAAACTATCCATATCTTGTTCAGTGTGTTAACACCTGCCAGAGGCCCTCCACTGGATGACTTCCTTACCTTCTACTACTGTTGTGCTACCCTCATCCACACACCCTCACCTGTCCTGGACCTAATATATGGACCAGCCACCTCTTTGCAAGGATGAATCATCCAGACACCCCATTTAGAGGGGTGTCACCCTGGTGTGGGTTTAGACATCTCTCACCCCAGTGTGTTCTAATAATTCTTGCTGGGAAGTCCTTTAGCATGGGAATCTCACACTCACTCAAACCTGATACCTACATTCAGGACCTTCCCTTATGAGGGAACCCATAAAATGTGTATACCACTTGATTTCATCAAGAATCCTCTCCCCTGCCTGCTCAAATGTACACCTCCCCCACCACAATGTGTCCTACATATGTCTGCTAATGAGAAGACTGAGGGGCACCCCAGGACCCCTAAACCTGCACGTTCTAAATGGTTCTGTCACCCACCACATTAAGATAAACATACTCTGAGTGCATAAAACCATCAATGGAAACATACATTAATTCAAACAGTGTGCAATAAAGAGAAAGAATATAGTTAAAATAATTTCCCTGTGAAACGGCCAAGTTACCCATCCCCTCATGGGTAAATGACCAGCAAACAGGATTGGCCCAAAGCGGAGTAACTGAGGTCCAAAAGCTTCCCGTAAGTTTAAGGTACCTTCTAGTGGGGACCCATAGGGAAGAGGCAGAAGGGGACAGGCAAGTCTGGACGTTAAAGACCAAAATAAAAATACAAATAAAGATAAAGGCTGTTATCGTTGGCCTCCCCATAGGTCTCTCCTCCGCATCTCTGTCTCCTTCAAGTGTCTCCTTCCATGTCCCCAAGTCACTGGGATAAGTCCGAGACAAAGACGCAAGCCCAGCTTCTACATGTCTCTGCTCCATATACCTCTTCTGTATGTTTTCCTCATCTCTTCTCTTCCTTCTTCCAGTCTTCTCTAGCTTCTCCTCTCTGCCCAGCTCCATCCTTCCGATGGGTGGGCCAGGGAACCTGGAATCTCCCCTTCCTCTGGGGATTACACTGTTACATGACTTTGAGATAATTTTATTCAGGATAGGTGGAGAAAGAGAAAAAAGAATATGAAGAGAAGATTGGCCATTATTTGTAGGTGATATTTCTGTTTCAGAGAAAATAGTGTCATTATGTTTGCTCTATTAATTCAGGTAGCTTGCTCTCTTGCACCTTGAATAAAAATCACCATTCTCATGATATAACATAAAACTTAGCCAGAGAAATGTGAGGACACAAACTCCATGGTGAGTTTCCATTGTGGATTGTGGGTACAGTGTGCAGGTGCTCTTGGACTTTGGTGCTGACCTTAGTGGTTGCAGTTTCCCAGTGACTGTGGTGATGATATGCTAGTACAGAGGAGTGTGGGTAGCACTACAGTGGCCTAGTTCTGACTTCTTCAACATTGGCTAGAGTAGCAGCAGTGAGAGCAGTTTCATCGTTAAGTCAGTTCTGTACCTTGGTTTCAGGCATCTTTCCACTCTCAAATATAAACAACTTCTAATTTGTATAGCTAATAAACTTGCTTGGTCTGGGTGGCATTTAAATGGCAATGGCTAGATAAAATGACAGAGATGGGGTAGAAAAAGGAAGGAGAGAGTAGAGGGAGAGATACAATTGTCAAGCGGAAAGATAAGACTAGTTTTTTATCTCTGACTTTGGTGACTATTTAAACATTCAATGCAAATCAACATTTTACCTTCATTAAGTGCACTTGGTGAATCCTAAGAGTCTTCAAAAAGTTCTAAGTAAGCTATATCTTCACAATTTTTCTGGTGATTTTTCTCTCCATGTTCTTGTCATGTATCTCACATCCTTATACTAATTTTTAATAACTCCCTAAAATGCTGACTGCATGCTCAACATAGACAAATCAAGAGACATTTTAAAATTTCTATATTTTCACTCAATCTTTAATTAAACATCATCTCCTACAAACTTTCATAGATCATTGTGTGTGGCTAGGTAGGTATTTACATGTTTGTTTCATGAGTTCCTTCAGGCACTATGCCTTATTTATTATTTTATCCTTAAAATATCTAACAGAGTTTCTTGGCTCAGTGAATGCCTTTTTAATGTTTTCTGCATTAACAGACAGAAAAGAATAATGGAAAAAGGTGCCTTCTGTTAAGGTAGAAGACATGCAGCCATAAAAAATAAAGGCAATAGGAGAGCACAGAAATAATTTGCCCATGTGGTGATAATCATGTACCAAACATATGGTAAATATTACATATGCTTTGTACCATGAGAAAGGGGGAAGGTAATTTAATAAACATTTATTAACCACTTATTCTGTACCATACATAATGCCAGGAATAAATCAGGCATGATCACATCCCTCCTGGAATGTGGTAGGAGAGGTTAATCAATCATTTATCTCATTCAGCAAATCCTCATTGAATATCAGATGGTGGGAACATTTCGTGGACATAGCCTCTCACCTCAGAGTGTTCACGATCATTGTTTCAGTAGTCATTACTGGCAAGTGCTCCATATGAAAGGCAAGATTTATGATGACTTTGATATGTTTCGAAGAGTGGTAAGGACTATTTTTGTTTATTTGTTTAAGTTCGAGGTGGGGCTGAGGATGAAGGTTGAGAGTAAGAAGAAACACAGCCCCAGGGACAGTTGAAGTGAAGGGAGTTGGACCAACACCATTGCAAATGTTGTTAAAAGGGATGTATGAGATTGTGAAACACACAGCTAATGTTTGACCATGTGGGACATCAGAGTTATTGTGGGTACAAGAATATAGATGAGGCAAGATTAAATTGTGCTTCTATTTTATGGCACTGACTTCACTTTTGAAAGTGTACTGTTGTGACATGTTAAATCATGAGAACTTCTTTGACACAAACAAAATAACCCTTAACAGAACATCTTGGCCAATGATAAGGTTTGGTTATGAAATCTGAATGGAATATCCAGGGTCTAAGAAGTGTGAAATTTACGCTGCCCAGACTATGTGAATCCTCCTCATGCAAAATCAAAGATCCTTATGTTGGAGAAGGTCCCAGGGACTAGTGCCCTGTCTGTGCCTCTAGCCTTACCATTCACGGCAGCAGAGACCATGTTCTACGTTTTGACCATACCCAATGACTTTAGTTCCTCACTTTTTTTTTTAATATTTATGAAAATGTAAAGTGTGCATAGCATGCAGAGATTCCCACGTGGTCCTGCTTCCACGCCAGCAGCCCTTGCCCCCCCTTGCTAACTTAATGTGCACAGTGGCAGCATGGTGGAATGCATCCACACTGACCTTGGGCTGCTCTGTTCTCTCGCTGTGTGACCTGTGTTCAGTGACGGATATAAGTGTCTGTTATTATTTTTTTTGAAGATATATTTATTTATGCATACAAGCTCTGGTGTAGGCCAGAGGTGTGGGGTATAAGAGGGTCCACCAGAGACAGAGTGGGGAGCAGAACAGGCAGATCAACTGAAGTACACTGCTGAGGGGAGCAAGCGGGCAAGGCAGGAGAGATGTCTGCTGGGCCATGTGGGAATCTCCCTGGACGGGTATCACACTCGTGCTGTAGTGGTTCTGGATAGTGTCATAGTACAGAGATCTAACCCGTTGCTCCACCAGGGAGGCCCCTCCTCACTTGTTTTGACTCCAGAACTTTTGTCTACACATTCCCCAAGACCGTTCCTCCCATTTCATAATTTCAAAACTCTTATTGGGCATTTAAATTAAGTTTTGGGGTAACAGTCCCTCTAAAGTCTTCTGACAATCCAGAAAAAAAATTGATGATACCTAAATTTATGTATTTATATTATCCTGTTTTGAATTATATAATTAATTCTGCTTGTCCTATTGTAATTAATTGTTATCTGGGCTCTTGGCTTTGAGACTATAACATTGCTGACATTTATGAAATTTCAAAATTTCAAAAATTAGTAAGATACTGAGACAATTTCTTAGTTCTTTCACTATTGTATAATTGAGTAAATGAGCCAGAGCTTGGATGATCAATATACTGTGGTTAAATAATATTAAATTCTTTGATGAAACTGTTTATAGAAGCCTAGGGCTCACTTAATTTCCAGTAATTTCATGGAATGTACTGGTAATTTGAATAAGATAACTGAGTATCAATAAGGGTTTTATGCCTTGATAGAGAATTACTTCTCTTTAGATGACTGAAAAAAATCACCACATTATACTGAGTACTTGGAAATTGGGTCCTTGGGCCAACACACTAAATAATAATCTCTTAAAGTAAAACAAGAATGGGCCTCCCCGGTGGCGCAGCAATTAGGTGCTTCGCTGTGGAGCTGTAGGCAGTGGCAATGTGAGTTCAACGCCTAGCTGGGGAGCTTCCCACATGGCACAGCAGACCTCTCCTGCCTCACCTGCTGCTCCCCTCAGCAGTGTGTTGCCGTTGATCTGCCTGTTCTTCCCCCCACCCTGTCTCTGATGAACCCTCTTGCCACCCCACACCTCTGGTCTATACCCCAGCTTGTATGCATAAATAAATAAAAATCTTTAAAAAAAAGAAATAAAAGAAAAGAAAAACAAGAATGAGTGGATGACTTCAGGGAAAAATATTACACACCATTTTTGGAGGGAATCAGTGCCATTTAAAAGTGTAGTATGAAGAATAAAACCATAGTTAAGATAATTCTTTTTTTTTTTTTTTTTTTTTAAAGATTTATTTTTTATTTATACATACAAGCTGGGGTACAGGCCAGAGGCATGGGGCGGCGAGAGGGTTCACCAGAGCCAGAGTGGGGAGCAGAACAGGCAGATCAGAAATACACTGCTGAGGGGAGCAGCGGGCGAGGCAGGAGAGGTCTGCCACGCCATGTGGGATTCTCCCTGGCCGGGTGTCAAACTTGCGTCGCCGCTGCCTACAGCTCCACAGCGCAGCGCTTAACCGCTGCGCCACCAGGGAGGCCCCAGTTAAGATAATTCTTATCCATTTCAAGAATGTACTATTTTTGTTTGCAGAAAATACAGTATATCTCTTGCAGGGTTGGATTGCCAATGCAGAGAAATGATCAGCTCATAGAGAACAAGTTGCAATATTTGCTTCAAGTTACTTCTTTTACTCCAATGAATAAAGCAAAAAAAGAGAAAAAGAAAGAAAAACTAGGACAAGCAGTTTGGTAGCTGGGGAGGAAAAAAAACCCAAATAGAGTAGTGACAATGCAAATCAGTGCACATCCACAACACCATATGTGCTGCCATTCAAAAATCATTTGGAAGATTGGGTGGTACCACATCCAGGTCATGTCGCATGTAAAGCTGTCATAAAATACTGTAAGAATTGCTTATTATGAGATCCTTAGATAAAGAGTATAGAGAAAATGTAACCAAAGGGTGACTTCCATGTATTCCCAAGCCATTTTAGTTTCACACCAAGCTACATGTGGACCTGAGTGGACCAGCTACCCCAAGGTACCTCCCCAATCCTACAGGGGACATCAGTTCTTAGGTCTTTTATCAACCAACATAATTCATCCCTTCTGTGCAGTACTGTGCAGTTGGCTGGAGGACTGAAAGTGAGGGATGGAGAGAGAGAAGGGGACTGCAGGGCATTCATCTTGCCTCCTATATAACTTGCCTGACAGTTTATTTTTGTTTATTTTTTATTTTTTGTAACAACTTTATTGGAACAAAATTCATATGCCATAAAATTCACCCATTTAAAGTGCATGATTAAGTATATTCACCAAATTGTCTAACATCAATTTTATATAATTTTACTATATAAATTTATATAAACATAATTTTCCTATAATTTCACCCCAAAAGGAAATATCATAACTGGTAGCAGTCATACCCTATTCCTACTTCTCTTAGCCCCTAGTAGCCCCTAATTTCTCTCTCTAAATCTACCTATTCTGGACATTTAATTAAATGGACTCATACAACATGTGACCATTGTGTTTGGTTTTATTCACTTACAATGTTTCAAGGTTTATTTTTAGAACTTGAAGCTTTATGGCATTTATTTATAAATGGTTATAGGCAAAAAAAAAAATGCAGAAATATCTGTGTGAAGTTGACTAGGTTTTAGTGTGTACACATCAGGGGAGCCCCTGGAAGTCAAGCTCTACTTCTTCCCCCTGTACCTAACCCACAGCACTGTCTTCTGTCCATATGATTGTGGACGTGTCAGTGACACTGAGGGCCTCTAGAACAAGCTTCTTTGTCTTTTGGTGCAGAGTCCAAGAGGAAGCCTGTGCAATGGTGGTTCCTTTCCTACTGCCTGTGTATGTGAACATCAGGGCTGTTAAGCTGGGCCAGTTCTGAAGAGGGGCATACACACACACTCTTGTAAAAGTTGTGATGACCATCCAATCTTTATGGAAGAATACAGGATACAGATAATAAATAAAAGAGGTCGATCTTTCTTCTTTGTTCACATTTTTTAAGATGAGTGATGGATGTCTTTCAAACTTACAAATTAAACTTGTAATTGAAGATGTAATTTTAAGTAAATCAAGTAGATTCCTTTTACAAAATACTTTTATCGAAATAACATTGGTTTATAACCTTATATAGGTTTCAGATATACAACATTATAAATCAACTTATAAATCGGATTTGTAAGTGAATGCTCAATCACAACACACTTCGTAGAATTCAAACTCTTTTTTCTTCTATTTTCATTATACAGTGTCATAAAATGTCATGCTTCCCCTGAGATTTAAGTGTAGTCTCTTTAGTATCCTTGTTTCTGGAGTCCCAAATTCCTTCACATGGACACTCTAGTCTATCATTCCAAGTCTGTCAGTGTAATATGTAATCCTCTTTATTATATATTTAACTAGTTTCCTTTTAAAAAAACATTTTGTTTATTGTAAAGTGAAACCCACATGCTGAAAAGTAAAATACAAGACAAATATACCACAAATAAATTATCATAGATAATCAACCCTGTAACCAACAGCTATGTGGGCAAATCAGAACAAAGCCTCACTGTGGTCTCTGGATTACTTTCCCTCCTATTCTGAGTTCTTCCACCACAGCAAAGATATGTGAGTTTTAAAACTTTGTTTCATGTGAATAAACACACTATGCACTCTGTACATTATACATTCTATTTTGCTTTTTTTGTGTGTGTCTTAATATATGTCTCAGTCTTATCTAAATAGCCCACACAGAAGCAGTCTGTTTACTTTCATGACTGAGTGAAATCCTATTGTATAAATATACCACAGACCACTTGTCTTTTTAACATGTACACCATATAAATAATGCATTTATCCATTCCTGGGTTCTTATAAATAACCTTTCAATTACCATGTTTATATGTCTTCTGCTGAAAATGTGAATGCCTCTCTCAGCAAGTACTTATTAGAACTAGAATTTTTGGGCCATTGAAAACAGGTTTGTTCATATTTAATCGTTCATGACAAAGTATTTTTTCAAAGATGCCATATTAATTCATATTCTACCTAAGTTCCTTTGTATTTCTACTGAAACTTTTTTTTTGTCTTTGTTTAATGTTTACCTGCCATTTACTTTGGAAATTTTAATTATAAAATATATGTCGAAATTACAAAACTGCAAAAATAACACTGGTCAACAGTGGGATCATTACTGACTTAATAAGGCCCTAATCTGTAGTATCTTGGTGTGCTGAACATGAATATAACCCTGAAAATTTTTTATTAGCTCTCGTTTTGAAAATATTTCATATAATTCATTTTCTACGTTTCACCATGGAAATTTATCCAGTAGGACTGCAACAACATCCTACATCAGCCTGGAATGATGTAATATTGCATTGCAGTGCATAATACC
This sequence comes from Scalopus aquaticus, assembly GCA_004024925.1. Classification (NCBI taxonomy): domain Eukaryota; kingdom Metazoa; phylum Chordata; class Mammalia; order Eulipotyphla; family Talpidae; genus Scalopus; species Scalopus aquaticus. The sequence continues at coordinate 22,994 of PVIJ01011100.1, forward strand.
ATCATTCACACATCATCCAGAGTTGATTGCTTCATTTTCTGATGCAATGCAATACTACTGCCAGGCGGCTGCTGAAGTACGCTGATGTCAGCATGCACTATAGAAAGCCCTGTCGGAAAGGTTGAACATTGAAAATAGTTCAGACTTTGTGCAAGACAGTTTAAACTACTGTTCCATAGAACTGTTATTATTTTATCCATTTAGGCACAATATAGAACAGGAATGCCTTGAAAGTGTGTTAATAGCGTGGACAATTTCTGCTCTATTTTTGGGGAAGTGACATTTGCCAACCAGAAGAAAAGTATCACTTCTCAAGAGAAGAAGGCTTATCATCTTTACTTTGGATGCAAGGTTGGTGACCAAGACATGCCTTGGGCCCCGCATATATTCTGTGCTCCATATACAACACAGCTTTCACAATGGTTAAATGGCAAAAGACCATGAATGCTGTTTGCAGTCCCCATGGTGTGGAGAGAGCCAAGCAACCACAAAAAAGACTGTTACTTCTGCTTGGGTCCTCCTCTTTCTGGTGGAATAAAGAAGCAAAAGAAGTTGAGAATACCCAAACATTCCGTCTGCATTGAGATGACCGGTTCAACAACTTGCTGCAGGGTGATACAAAACATGTATGGAATGCTTTTCGCCTAGTGTCTACAAATTTTCTTGGGAATGTTAGAACAGAAAACTACAAGGAACTAGTAGAAGACATGCTGATGCAGTATCAGAAACTTGGCTGCACTATGTCTCTAAAGATCCACTTCCTTCATTCCCATCTGGATTTCTTCCCTGGAAACTGTGGTATGGTTAGTGATGAACATGGCAAATGTTTTCATCAAGATATAGCATCAATGGAACAAAGCTACCAGGGAAAATGGTCCACTACAATGCTGGCTGACTACTGCTGGGCACTCTCCAGAGATGCTCCTGAACAGCTGTACAAGAGACAAGTGAAGAAATCTAAGAAGTAGTCTATGACTTAATGTTTTACAGGTATTAACCATAGGCCTGTTACCATTGGCATGCATTTTGTGATGTAAACTTCAATTTATTGCAGATTACCAAAAAAAGCCAGAGCCAAAATTAAAATTTGACTGTCATATCTGTGTTGAGCACATACAAATTGATAGGAAATAACTCATTTTATTTCAGTAATATGACTTTGGTAAAAATTTGTTGACCCGTGTGATAGCTCTTACCTTTTATTTTGTAAGTATGAACACCAAAAATCAAGGACTGAAAGAAAATATCTAAGGAGTATATTTTGAGTTGAGCAAGTTTCATCTTCCCAGCTGGTTTCTGCACTTCTGAGTACCTCTACTATCTGCATGAGCTAGTAAGGGAGCACATTAGGCATTCTCTGTGGGACTTTCATCATTGTGATCTCACAATGTCTCATGGACTAGAAGCTGTGAGCGTAAATAAGGCAAAATGATGACGATGGGCTCTCCTTTATATACTCATAGACAGATTGCAGCAGAACAAAGTCAATAACTTCTGAAGGGAAAACAGACAATTATAACATTAGGAGCAATGTCCAAAGGATGAAGTTGCCAACAATCAGTGAAATAGACCAAGTGGGTAGTCTCGGTGGGCAAGGTGAACACCAGTGGCTTGGTGGGTCATACTTGAAGCACAGGAGAGCTGGAAAGCAACCCTGCTATGGTAGGCCCTAGAAAACCCCTGAGACTCCCAGGATGGGATCTAGAGTAGCACACATATGTATATCCTGGAAAGCAAGGGAACAGGCCAAGACAAAGGACACAGATATGACAGTCCCTTGCAGAGGCAACAGCAGGGCCTGATTCCCACTGACTGTAGATCTTGGAGCAGTAATCCAGAAGAACACCCTTCAGAGAGACAGTCCTGTAGATAGGCATGGGAATGATTATGCCTTGGAAAGTAGAGACCAACACAGAGTATAACAGAGTTGGCACTGCAGAAATCCATGCTACATCAAATAAATGTAGGTGAAGAGAAGAAGCTTGGAGGTGTGGTCTGGATTAGGAGACACTGATGACAGGGATGTCGGTTTACCAAGGAGCCCTGTGAGGGGAGCAGCAGATATTATATGGAAATACCCTCAGTTGAAAGAGTGGAAAACCCTGTGGAGTGCTCAAAAAAACTGGATCCTTAGTAAAGATAATAGTAGAGCAGGATTTCTGACCCCTACTCCGTCTTTCCATAACCTGGGACTAGTGCTTACCTTGTGAAGTGCAATGAGAGCACATGGATATATGATTTTTTTCATCACAAATTACAGAGGAAAGGGATGTTGGGGTTACCACATGATTGAGACAGCTTGATTCCAACTCATCCACACAAATATCTGGACATTTACAAGCCTCTATCCCACCCTGCTGACTCAGCAACAACAAAACAGCTTGAGTACATACAGAACCCAGCAAAGACTAAAATGAAGGAATAAATAAATAGAAAGATAACAAAACCAAACCACAGTACCACCTCTGGGAAAAGTAAGATAATTTAAGATAATTTAACCCACTGAGTTACTGATAGATATTAAAAACAATATTAAAATAGGAAAACCTCAAGTAGCAAAATGAGCAGACAAAAATACTAGCTCATGGAAATACACAACTTCAAACATATATGATATCACAAGGTGAGAGCAAGCCTCCAGAATCCAAAGACAGAAAAATGAAAGATGATAACTCCCCATCAGGTGAAATATACAGAATTGTTATAATAAAACAAACAATACCTTCAAAGAGATAGAACCAAATGCACAAGGGCAAATCAAAATAACATAAGAGAACTAAAAAAATAAATAAATAAGTCAGAGACATACAAGAGAACTCAAAATAGCTAATCAAAAAGATTTTAAAACAAGTTGATCAGCTCAGAAATAAAATAAATGAGAAGAATGTAGAAAATGAAGTTTTACATAAGAAAACAATAGAAAAACAGTTGGAAAAGAGCTCATTAAATTAGAATAGATGAATATGGAAGATCAAATCAGTGACTTTGAAGACATTAATTCACTAAGAACCCCAGTGAAATGAGATGTAAAAAAAAAGGAAAAAAAAGAAAGTGAAGAGGCAAGAAATATCCAACACCATTAAAGAAAGTCAGCAGAAGAATAATGGTTATCCTGGGATGGGAAAAGCATGAGAGAGAAACAGAGAATCTATTCAAGGAACATAAAGAGGAACATCCCACACCTGAGAAGGAATTAAATATATCAATCCATAAGAACTTGGTTACTTAAATACAGTGATACCTACACCAAGAAATAATAGTATAACTATCAAAAGTTGAAGACAAAGAAATAATATTAAGGCAGCTAGGGAAAAGGTAGGTAACATATAAATGTCCCATATATATATATGTCCCATCAGACATATCAGACTTAACAAAACTCCATGGAAGGAGAGAATGGAATGATGTATTCAAACAACTCATAAAAAACTACCAGTCATGAATATTATATACTGCAGGACTATCAGATAAGAGGGAGAAATAAAGGTCTTCTCAGAAAAAAAAAAGAAAAGCTGAAAGTGTTTTCCAAATTACCCTTCTCTACAAAAAAAAAAAAATGTTTAAAGGAACACTCTTACCTAAATCAAAGTGAAGAAAAGCCACAATAAATAAATAAATAAATAAATAAATAAATAAATAAATAAATAGAATGAGAAAATTAAGACAAATGGCATCAGTAAGTCCTCATCTATCAAAAGTGACTCTAAATGTCAATGAATTGGACTCACTGACCAAAATACAGAGTGACTGATTAGATCAAATAACAAAATACAGTTTTCTGTTGTTTCTAGGAGACCTATCAGAGATACAAAGCTAAACATATACTTGAAGTAAATACTTGTAAAACAATACTTCAAACAAATTGTGTCTCCCTGAAGGCAGGCGCAGATACTTAGATAAAATAAACTTTCAGTTAAAAAAAGTAATCAGAGCCAGGATGGACATTGTGTAATTATTAAAGGGAAAATATATCAGGAGGACAACACTCATCAATATATGTGTATTAAATGAAGGAGCACCAAAGTATATAAGACAACTATTAACTAACCCAAACACAGATATTGACTACAACACAATAGTAATAGGGGACTTCAATATCTCACTTACACACTGGACAGATCAACCACATAGAAAAATCAACAAAGAAACAATAGCCTTAAATGAAGAATTAGACCAGAAGGAACACCTAAGATCATCTAATATGTCACTGCACCCCAAAAGAGTACACATTATTCTCAATTGAACATGGAACATTCACCAGGATTGACCACATGTTGGGCCACAAAATAAATGTCAATAAATTCACAAATATTGAAATCATATTAAGTATTTCCTATAATCACTAAGGTATCAAATTATAAATAAACTTCAAAATGAAAGCTGGACAAATCTTTAATGTAGAAACTAAACAACGCACTAATGAATGATTATTGCATTAATGAGAAAATCAAAGAAGACATTTAAAAATACCGGGAGACAAATACAAAGACAAGATCAACAAGGACCTATGGGACACAGCAAAAGCAGAACTAGGAGGAAAGTGTAGAGAAAACAGGTCAATATCAAAAAAGAAGAACGATCTAAGATATATAATCTAGCAATGCAGTTTAATGAATTAGAGCAGTGGAATAAATTAAACTAAAGGCCAGTAGAAGGCAGGAATTAATTTTAAAAAATACAGTGGAAATAAATGAAATAGAAGTCAAAAGTCAGTTAAGACATCCTGGTGAAAGACAGAACTTGGCAGGAACTTGTCTCTTAAAAACAACTACAAAATAATATTTACTCTAAGGAAGATTTAGAAGTTCCCTGACAGTTGCAGGACATTCCCACGGAGGACTAGCACTAACTTGTTGGCTTTCTGCATGAAAGGCAGAGAAGAAATGAAGGGAACATGGCAGAATGGACCTACAAAAAGAAACATCGCTGTAAAATTAGTAATAATCAAAGATAAAGAAAATAAACTCTAGGAAGCTAGAAAAAGAAGATAATTTACAAAGGCACCTAAATTAAGCATTCCTTGTATTTCACCCCAGTCACTCTCCAGGCAAGAAGCCAGTGGAATGGATGAAGTTTTTATCATCCGAAAAGACAAGAACTTCTAGTGAAGAATAGAGGCACACAGAAGAAAGAACAAATAAATTGAAGGAATTACTATGGAAAGTTACCCAAATGAAAAAGCAGAGAGAAACAATTTGTAAAAGAAACAATAGAAAGATAAAACAAAGAAAAAAATAAAATAAAAATATTGATAGTGAACTGTTTATACCTCTAAATGTGAATGGCTTGTATTTACTAATTAAAAGGCACAGAATGGCAAATCGTGTTAAAAACTTTCATCCACCTATACTTTGTGTACAAAAAACCTGATTAACTCTGACAGACTAAAACAAACTTAAAGTGAAAGGTTGCAAGTTCTTACAAACCAATAAGGTGGAAACGAACAAACAAAAAGGACTCTATTCTCAAATCAGATAAACTAGACTTTCAGTGCAAAATGGCAATAAGAGAAAAAGACAGACACTACATAGTGAGTAAGAGAAAAATATATCAATAAGACATAAATGCTATTACTATTTGTGCACCTAACACAGGAGGGCCTACTTAACAGATACCTGTTAACAGCCCTAATACAACATACTGACAAAACCCGATATTTGTAGGAGTCCTGTACATAACATCAACATGAAGGGATAGATCCTCTAGACAAAATGAACAAGGATATAAAGGCCTTAAATGAGGTGTTTGATTGAATGAATTTAATATACATTTACAGAGTTTTTCATCCCCCAATAAATGAACAAATAGGTGTTTTTTTTTCAACTGCACCTGCAATATTATCAAGAATAGATTGTATAATGGAATACAAATCAACTTGATGGAAATGAAAACTGTATCAAGCATCTTGTCAGTTCACGATGGTATAAAGCTAGAAATTGACAACAACAACCAAAAAAGAATCCCAGAAAACATGTGAATATTAAACAAAATGTTCTGAAAAACTACTGGGTCAAAGAACTAAAAAATTATCTGGACACTAAAGAAAAGGGAGAGACAAGCTATATCCTATTGGATGCTCAAAAAGTAGTACTACAAAGGAATTTTTTTTTAGCAATATAGGCCTACGTAACTATAACAAGAAATATCTCAAATAAACAATCTAACTCTAAAGATTTAGGAATTAGAAAAAAAAATCAGTTGAAGGAAAGAAGTAATAAAAATTATAGCAGAAATAAATAAAATAGAAAACAAAGAGAAGGTCCAAAAGATCAGTGAAACCAAAACAAGGTCTTTGAAGTTATCAACATTGACAAGTTGCTAGCTAAACTTACAAATGAAATGAGAGAAAATCTAAATAATTAGGGTCATAAATGGAAGGGGAAAAAACAACAGATGCTGCAAACAAACTGGACAAGCTAAGAGAAATGGACAATATTTTTAGATTCATACAAACTTTCAAGACTGACTTGGTATGCAACAGCTTAAACAGTCCAATAAAAGCACAGAAGTTGAAAGAGTAATAAAAATTCCCCTCATGAACAGGACTACGTGACTTCTCCATTGAATTCTAACAAGAGTTCTTAATAGCTATTCTAGTCAAATTCTTAAAAAAAAAAAAAAAATGAAAGTGGTGGAAAACTCCCCAAGCATTCAATGAGATCAACTTTACCCTAATACCAAAATCAAACATGGAAATTGAAAGAAGACGAAGAAGAAAAAAGAGAAGAGGGAGGAGGAGGAGGAGGAGGAGGAGAAGGAAGAAGAGGAAGGGGAGAGGAGGAGGAAAAGTATAAACTGATAATCCTGAGGCACATAAATGAAAAAATCCTCAACAAAATCCTAGTAAATGAAATATAGCAATGTATTAAGAGAATCACCTACCACAATCAAAAAGTCCTTATCCTAAGAATGCAGGCTTTTTAAACATATGAAAATCAATCAATATCATTCACCAAATCAATAAGAAAAAAAAGTAAAAATAACATGATCATTTCAACAGATGCCAAAAATGTGTTTGAGAAGATTCAGCATACATTTATAATTAAAATACTCGATGAAGTGCGTACAAATGGAACTTACCTAAATATTATAAAAGTCATATGGCAAACCCACAGCTAATATAAAACTAAGTGGTGGAATACTGAAAATATTTCTGCTAAGATGAGGAATAAGACAAGGATGTCCACTGTCACCACTATTGTTCAATATACTATTGGAAGTTCTAGCCAGAGCAATTAACATGTCTCATTTAATGTGTTTTTAGCATATTATTTTATTGGGTTTTCCAGTTTCACTATTACTGACAGTATTCTTTTATTCTCATCTGCCCTTTCTCTAGTCTCTGAAGTGAAAAACAGAAAACAGGTAGAAAGCAACTAACTCTTGTCTCTTTCATGTACATATTTTTGGTTACATTGTTAAGTCAACTATGGAAAAGAATATTTTAAAGTGTTTTTTAAATTCAATTATTCAATTAAGAGCAGTTGAAACAAAGTTTAAATACTGAGAGTTTGTATAAAAACAAGGATAACTTTATTCTGCTTAAATACAAACTTTAGATTTTAATTTCATGTTAGAATTAGATTTCTAAAGATACTACAATACAAAGAAAGTTATTTAGAAATAATTGACTTTTGTTATTTGCTTTTCATTGCATGTTTATTTTGACTTTTAGTCTATTAGAATCCTTAGTCTAGCTGATGTGAAAACAGAAATTCCCAGGCAATTTATCAAGGGATAAAAGCACAATAATATAAAGAAACTTACTGCTTTGAGTACCAAGTTCTGTACTAATGAGGAACTTCTACCTCAGTTAAGTGTTAAAAAATATATTAATAAGTTTTCTGTTCTGAAATACAAAGAGCTTGGAGGTTATCAATTTCATCATTACACAAGAAAGGGCTAAATAAACTTAAAAAATTGCTTTGTTTGGACAAATAAATGAATCTAGACCACAGGTGACCCACCACCCTAAAATCTGGAGAGACAGATGCATAAAAAGGCACACCCAATATCTTCATCTGGAAGACTCCTGACCAATAAACTAGTATATAAATGGTGATTTTTGACAAAAAGCTATGGATTTTTATAAGAGTGAGAAAATTCTAAGGCCAGAGTTTTGATAATCCCTCACAATGTCATGAATTTCACTTCCAGGAATTGCACTACTTTCTCATGGAGAACAGCCAAGAAAAATACTCTCCTGTGTCTGGCAGGGCTGGAAGTGTGGGGTGGGATTGGAAGCGTGGAGGTGTGACATATTATTATGAAATAAGCCCATAGTGTCTCCATAACAAACACTTATCCCCCAAGGGAAAAAGACATTTCCACAGCTTTACCACACAAAGGTTAAAGTATAATTAAACACTTCCTGACCCTTCTAACCTTCCCGTCTCATATGAGGGGAAAAAAAACAAAAGAAACAATAATGATGATCATAATCCAGGGATGTGAGATTTCTCATAAGATTATAAGATTGAGATTTCTCATAAGATTATAAGTTAATAATAAACTGCCATTCACTTCAGAAAATGGGAAATTATCAGAGTTAAAGAAGGTTCTAAGTAATGATAAAGAGGTAAATTCTCCAAGAAGACATAATGTAAGATTATGTGATACAAAGACCCACAATACTCCAATAAGAAATTAAAAAACAAAACCTAAATTAGAGACTTCAGTAGTTCTCTGTCAGTGTTTGATGGGTCAAGCAGTCTGAAAATATCATTAATATCATTAATCTAGACAGTATCAACTAACTTGATCTGATTAACATTTACAGAATATTCCATCCAAGAATGGCATAACAGATATTCACTCAAGTTCACATGACACATTCACCTAAACTGATCACTTTTTGAGATATAAAACACACCAAAGAAAATGCAAAAGAGAGAAATAAACGAAAGTATGCTCTTAGGCCATATGGAATTAAACAAGAAATTATTAACAAACAGATAACTGGACAATATCCAAATATCTGAAGGTTAAACAACACACAGTTAACACATGGGACATAAAAGAGGTATCAAAAGTTATAAAATATTTTTGATCTAAATAAATATGAAACTATAACATCAAATTGATGAAATGCAGGGCAAACAATGTTTAGAGGGAAATTTACTGCTTCAAACATACTTAGTACAAAATAATAAACAAATGATCAACATTTTAAGTTTCTATTTTAGGAAAAGAGAAACAATAGTAATTTCAACCTTAAAGCAATAAGTAAAGAAGTCATGAAAATTATTGTAGTAGTAAGTGAAATTGGAAACAAGTGATCAATTGAGAAGATTAACAAAAACTTAGATGGGTATTTAAAAACAGCAATAAAATTGATAAACCTCTACCCAATTAATCAAGAAAACATAAGAGGAGGAATCAATTGTCAAAGTCAGAAATGAATAAGCCATCATCATGAACGATCCCATAGACATAAAAATTATAATAAAGAAATATTATGAACAACTCTATGCATACAAGTATGATTACTTTGATGAAATGGACTAATTCCTTGAAAGGCACAAATATCAAAATACAGAAAAGGAAATAATCTGAATAGGGCAATACCTATTAAAAACATTGAACTTATAATTATTGACATAAAAAAGCAGCAACTCAGATATTTTCACTAAGGAATTGTGCCAAACAGTAAAGTAAGAAATCATACCAATATTGTATAATCTTTTCCAGGAAGCTGAAATAGAGGAAACACTTTCTAACTTATACTATGAAGCCATCACCACCCAACTAACAACACCAAATAAAGCCATTCAAAGAAAATGAAGCTATAGACCAACATTGTTGTTGTTGTTGTTGTTTAACAAATAGAATGGTGAAAAAAGAATTATATACCCTATTCAAATGGAATGCATTTCATATTTGGAAATCTGATTCAATTTTCAAAAAAAATGAATTGTAATACACTTTATCAATAAAATAGAGAAGAAAATAATTATATTAATTGATGCATAAAAAGCAATTATCTGCAAAATAGAACAGAAGGAAACTTCCTCAACTTTACAAAAATATATACTAAAATCCCAAAATACATAAACCATAAAAATATATACTAAAATAGATATCATACTTTATTGTGAGAAATTAGGTGTTTCCCCTTTCAGATAGCGAAAAAGCCAAGGGTGTTCCATGTCAACACTTTCATTCTATATTGTACTAAAGGTACTACATAGTGTAATAAGAAAAGAAAAAGAAAAAAGCATTCATACACTGGAAAGAAAGAAATAAGACTGTCTTATTTCACAGATGATATGATTACCAAGGCAAAAGTACAAAAGAAATGACAAAAGTAGTCTTGAGTCAATAAGCAACAATAGCTTTGCTATCATTGTGCAGAGAATAATGTTAACATACAAAACCACTTTCTTATGTTTCAGAATAAAATAATTAGAGTTAAAAATTAAAAGCAGAATATCATTTATAATAGCACAAAACTATGAAATACTTGCATTATATGTAATAATATATGTACATGAACTATATTCAACAAGTTAAAAATGATTAAAGACATCAGGGAAGACCTAAATGAATAAGGGATATTTTATGTTCATAGTTGGAAGAATAAATATTGTCAGATATTAAGTTTCCCCTATTGATTTATAGATCCTATGTAATCCCAACTAAAATCTCACAAAGCTATTTTATTGATATTTACAAAGTAATTTAAAACTTCGAATGAAAAGACAAAAGAACCAAAATGTCCAATAACATACTGATGAAAAAGAACAAAGTTGTAGGACTCACATTACCTTGCTTGATGATTTATTAGACAGCTACACCAAGTTAAGACAAAATGATAATGATGACGGAATAAATACACAGATTAATAGAACAGAATAAAGAGTTTAGAAAAAGGCTCACACAAGTATTGTCAATGATCTTTGACAAATAAAGATAATTCAGTGGAGAAAATTTTTTCAAGAAATGTTGCTGGGGGCCTCCCTGATGACACAACAGATTAGCATAGCGCTATGGAGCTGACAGCGGCTGCAGCGTGAGTTCGATGCCTAGTCAGGGACAATTCCATATGGTCCGGCAGACCTCTCCTGCTTAGTCTGCTGCTCACCTCAGCAGTTTATTTTGGTCGATCTTCCTGTTCTGCTCCCCACTCAGTCTCTGGTGAACCCTCTCACTGCCTCACACCTCTGGCCTGCATCCCAGCTTGTATGCAAAAATAAAATAAATCTTTAAAAAAAAATGTTGCTGGAACAATTAGAAGTTAATATGTAAAATAATGAATATAGATACATACCATGTACTTTTTGAAAAAAATTAACTCAAGATTAATCATATACCTAGAGGTAAGATAAACTGTTTTTAGACTTCTTGATGAAAATATAGGAAAAAAAACAAAAAACTAGGTGGTGTTGCAAACACTAACTGTACAATCCACAAAATGAAAAGTAAAAATGTTGGACTTTATTAAAATTAAAAAATTTAGATCTGAAAAAGATATCATTTATAGAAGGAAAATTAGTAACACTATGGGGGAAAATATAACACAAACATCAGGTAAAATAATTGTATTCAAAATACAATTATACCAGAACACTTAAAACTCAGCAATAAGAAAATGAAAAAGAATATTTAAAATATAGGCAAAGTTCTGAGCTGACACTTCACTGAAGCAGCTATACAAATGACAATTAAGCACATAAAAATGTGCTCAATATGCTTGGAGAGTTGGGAGCTATATCATTAAGCAACAATGAGTTACAACTACAAAATCATTAGAAGTGCTAAAACAAACATCATCATCATCATCATCAAAATGACACTTTCAATAGCTGATGAATTTAGTCAAGAAATAGAATCGTCATGCTGGTGGAAATCCAAAATAGTGTAGCCACTTTGGAAGATGGTTGGCAGTTTCAATCAAAGCTTAACATGTACTGACCATACAATGCAGAAGTCATACTTCAAAAGATTTACCCTAATGCAAACTTCTGTACATAAAATAGATGGAAAAGAAAAAATAAAAACTGAGTTTCTGTCCTCATCTTATGAGTCAAATAGTTCCCAGATGCATATACTAGCGTTGGCTTTCCCTGGAATGATTCTGGTAATTTCTTGTCATCAGCATGCTCTCGTTCAAGAAGCCTCCAAAATTTCTTATTTCTTCTACTGGTTTTTAGAAAATCAGTCTCTGTCCTCCATCTTTAGTACATACCAAACCTGAAATTCTTTTTTAAAAGTGTTACTTTAAAAAATCCTAAATTAAGTATTTCCTCGTCATCTATTTTTTGTCAGGGGCCATAGTAACAGAATAGGTTTTACAAACAAGCTAAACACAGAATACGTTCTTGGGTTCTGGTGAGCCATTCAGAATTTCTTTGGTGCAGTTGATATGTGAGATATGCCAGGAATGGAGAAGAGAGAGTACTGGTGAATGCCCTTGAGTGATAAGAGTCCCCAAAGGGCTTTATTTCTCAGAAAAGTTTGAGAAGTGGTTAGAAACCAAGTACACAAAGAAAATAGGAAGTAGTCACTCATTGGTTCACACAAACACAAATGATTCATTCAAACATTAGGTGGTAAGTGTCAGGTATTATAAATGGAACTTCATTCTGTGACTGGAGGATTCAAAGTTACCTGGAGAAATCTTGAAGACACTTGATGGATTTACAGTCTCTAACTTGGGAAATCTTGTGAAGTTGAAGCAGACAGTGGAAGATGGTCATGGGCTGTTCACATAACTGACTGTGGGTGGACCCAAGAGTAAAAAAAAAAAAGTCAAGAGGAAGATCTTCATGTAAGAAAGTTCCAGTAAGTAGAAGGTTAATGGGTAGGATAGATTATTTGGCTAAAATAAATTTGCTACAAAACAACTTTAGTAAACATCATAGGTCCTAAAGATATTGGATTAAATTTAGTCAAAATAAAAAATTCCATTTGATTCCATTTTGGAAAAAAATGATCTTTTATATTACTACATTTTAATTCATTTAGTCTACCTTTATCTATTAAATATACACAAAATGCCAAACATATTAGGACTTTGGGACACATCAGTAAATAAATGAGGCTATCTGCATTCATTAAATGTCAAAACTAGACAGGAAGAGAACATGTGAATATAAACTAATCCAAATGTCTTTAGATTTGTTCCTACCTTATTTAATTGAAAGAGGAACTAAGAGAAAATGATTAATACACATCACATGCTTTTATATGCTAAACAGCATGATTATATTTTTTTCAGTTTACATTTAGAGGAAATCTATGATGTAGTTATTATTATCCTGATTTATTGCAGAAGAAACTAAGCTAAGGTTCAGAGACATACATTTAGTCTAGTCATTAAAATTTAAAAGAGAATATGCCATGGTCACTTGCTATAGAATCAACATAAGAAAATGTAAAAGCAGGAAAAGTAATTGTTATAATGGAAAACAAACAAACAAACAAACAAATAAACTGGGTTAGCCAATGAATCAAGGTAATAAAGTGCAAAAAAATTATGAAGAAAGTATATAGAATATTATAAAAGATATTAAAGAATGTCTTAATAATGAGACAGGCCATATTCAAGTATGGGTAGTTTCAAAATCATAAAGCTGTTACTAATAACCTAACCAATACGTGACTCCAAACATTTTTAAGTGAGCAATAAGAATTAGCACACATATGCTCTAGAACACACTTCGAATAGCACAACATCAAAAAAGATAAATAAGGAAGGCAGAATTGACATGACATATATCAAAATTATTTCAAAGCTATAATAGGATTAACCTAGGAACTGACACAGGTAACAATGAAATAGAGGGAACCAAGATAAAGATATAGATATAGGTATTGATATAATTTTTCATAGAACATAAAAAATTCTTTATGACATCCTTAAAAGGAAATGACATATTAGTCAAGATATACAACACACAACTTATTAAAGGGGGAAAGAAATATTGGTCTAGATCAAATATGAAAATTTCCCTTTGAAGAACATAAAAACTAGAAGAGAGTTAATAGCAGCAGTAGCAGTTTGGGCAAAGATATTAACAACATATATAATAAACTAAACAGTCTCCAGGATAATAGAAAAACTCATGAAAATTAATCAGAAAATAAACAAGCAACCACATAGATAAATTGCCAAAATACAAGCAAGACGTTTAAACGTAAGGAATTCTGAATGACTTGTAAACATCTAAAAGAGTTTCAGTCTGTCTAGTAAACAAGGACACGGGAACTCAGCCAACATTGAGAAACATCTTCACACAAATCAGATTGCCAAGAGTACAGCAATGTAACCAGACCAAATTTACTGAAGACGTGGATAGGCGTGCTACTTGCTTGATTGCCCTTAAATGGTTACAGCTTTACAGCATAATTCAGAAATATCTAGGTTTGAGGGTACATACACTAAGTTGCCACTTCAGCTTGTAGATATCTTCTAGAGTATTGCTCACAACATTTCCGATGTAAAGTGTGACATTGGCTATAAAAGGTAAACCTTGGGGATAATCTAAATGTCCATTGATGATGTGTGCTTCTATGTCCAATATTAAGGAAGCAGTGGGCCTTTTGAAGCCCTTGTGCTTATCCATCACGTGACATTTGTCTCGTAGTGACCAGGGCCACATGGTTCAAGGAAAGCAGAGCTACCAAAGACAGTGAGTGGGGATGTTTGGCGGCAAGGCAGGGGGGGATCTGGTGCCCCTACCTGAGTAAACATAACTTCTTTTAGGGCAGGACTATGTCTATTCTGTTATTCTCCACTTCCTGATTTTGGTTTTTGTGAACCAGATGGTAGGCAGGGTTGGGGATGTGGAAGAGAGAAGATGATGAACTCAGTTCTGTTCAGTGTTGTTTGCGGAAGATTTCTGGTAGGCACTTAGTTGCATGTTTGGAGCTCAGCAGAAGGACCCCACATACAAGTTCAGTGTGGGAATCACGAGCAAATGTAGGCCATTAGAACATTTACTTCAAAACAATTGGATTGTTTGTGTTCTGCAGTACAGGTCTGTGCAACTTTAATAGGTTCTTAAGTTTTACCCTTTTGGTCACAGACTGCAAAAATCTGATTACTTAAAGCTTTTCTCCCTTCTCCCAGCCAGACAAAGGTCTGGCCACATGAAGGTCAAGTGTTATGATGTGCCCAGACTTATGGGCATATATGACACATATATTCATAATTACAGATTTTCATGGCAGGGCCCAGTATGGAGGATCCTCTGATGACCTTAATGTCCAACCTAAGTATGTTGGTAAAGGTAGAGAAAATATGTGTGTGTATATGTGTGTGTGTGTGTGTGTGTACGGTTGAATCTTTTACAATGTAGAGGACAGGGGAGATGATCCTGGGCAGCCAAAAATCTCAGTATAACTTTTGACTCCCCCAAAACACTTAATACAGTCATCCTTGGTGTGAAAGGGAAGATTGGCTTCAGAATTTCTTTCAGTTACCAAAATCCACGGACACTCAAGTCCCTTATATTTTTCCCTCCATGTCTGCTGGTTTTGCCTTTACTGATTCAACCAACATTTGTTGGTTGATCGGATCACTGTATGTGAAACTTGTGACCCGGAAAGCTCCAGATTACTCATTGGGAAAAAAATCCTCATGTAAGTGGAGTCACACCAGTTCAAACATGGGTTACTTAACTGTACTATTCATATATGAATATGTATCCAATTTTATTCATTAATACTAAGTGCTTTTCAATTTTTCATACTGAATTTGCCCAAATTCACTTCACATTTTAACAGAAATGAATCTAAGTAATGAGATATGGAACCCAAGATTCACATTCTTGATATTAAAATTAAAATATATAATTATTATTTATAGTATTTCCTGTACAAAGTGTTTTGTCTCTAACATCCCAAATCTCAACAATCACATAGATCGATGGTTTATTACCCTGTTGTCAAAGAAAAGATCTTCCATAAGGTGGTCATGAAATAGGGGCAGACAGGGCACAACTGCCCAGGCTCTGAGGCAAGAGCCACCAAAAAGCCCCAAAAGGCCAAAAGGCCAAATACAACAAAGGGCAGTGCCTGAAGAGAGGACAGGGCACTGTCTGTGGGTTCTCACCCGCGCGCACAATTGCAAGAGACTTCAGGCTACAGGAACAACAACAACAAGCATGGGGTTTATTTTACAAACAGGGGAAACAGAGAGCTCACTGCATCCTCAAGTGGCGGCCGCCTCACCCAGAACACATAAGGGACGGCAGCTCCTTGGGAGGTGTTGGGTTAGACCAACAAACAGGTCTCTGAGACACCAGGCCCAGGGCCTCTGGGCCTCCTTTCAGGCTGCGTCAGAGACAGGACCAGAGGCTCAGTCTCTGCAGAGTCCTTCGGCTTCTCTCCCTGCTCGGAGGGCGGCTGCTGAATGCTTCTTCTTTCTTTCTTCCTCGGAGGCCAGGAACGGACTTCTTTCTTCTCTCTTCAGAGTCTAGAACCGTCGTCTTTCTTCGCCTGGGAGCTGGTGTCGTCGTCGTCTTCTCCTGTTCCCTTTCCCCCCTTCCTTTCTTCCTGTTCTTCTCTTTTCCCCCTCCTGCCCTCAAGTCCTTCCGATCCTGGCTTATATCCTCTCCCAGAGTACCATCCACAAGTCTGATTGGACCATTTTCAATCCTGGAGCTGATTGGACTTACCCATCAGCTCCTAGCACCTGATTGGTCTGTTCAAAATGGCAGTTACTGGGCAGGTGCAACTGCCACAACTGCTCTGGAGCAGCAGGTAAGAGGCCCCACCGCTCCTGCAGGCTCCCACTGCTAAGGCAGATTGGTTCCGGTAACAGTCAGATATGGAGATGGAAATGCAGAATTTCAAATAAAATTTGATTTTCTGATAAACAGCAGGTAATTTTTAATATGTTATATTATATAATTATAATAAATCATTACTTTGTCTGAGATTTGACTTTACCTAGTAGTATCTGGTGACCTAAATTTAGGACTACAATTTTAGTTACTCTTCCTTACACACCCAATTTTTTTAGTGAAAATCAGGGTCTGACCTGTGTTTATCTGATTTTAAAGAAAATTCCTGTTTATCTTCCAGCCTGCTTTCAACTAAAAAGGAAATGTCAATAAAATCATAAATATAGTTACATAAAAAAGTCTGGTTCTCAGAGAAAACTTCCTTTTTGCACATCAATATTAAAATAAAATAGTCTATATCTCCATCTTCAGTGCCTGAGGTTGCAAACTGTCCCTGGGTTTTTAGGCTGTTTTTGCACCTCTTTGTCTATGAGGTCAATATCTTTTACATTCAAGGTGAATTCCAGATATCATTTTCTTTTCACTGAACATATGAAATGATACTCCTTCCCATTAGCATTTGATGACTGAGAGCAAAGGATTCAGTACAAGATTGGGTTGTCCCTGGTCATACCAGAATCAGTGACCTGGAAATGTTTGTCCTCCAGGAAGGAGACCATAGGGCCTCTGCAGTGAGTCTATGAGACCAGCTTCCTCCTTGTCCTATGCATTGAAGTCTTGGTGTCTATTTGGCTGGAAGGTTGTCTTTTGGATGAAGTTGAAGAAACAACAAAAAATTTGTTTGTTCTAAGGTTGAATTTTCAATCCTTTAAAAAAGTTAGTGCAATTTTATTTAACTAGATAAAACCTTCTCAAGTTTGACCTTTATTTTTAATCTATTTCCTCTGATGACTCAGCATAGACTTGAGAAGTTTTGAAAAGAGAAAATATTGCTTTACTGAGGACATGATGGAGATGATAGAGATGTTTTATCAGGAATGTTTTCTATAGCCTTGTTACTATGAACTGAATTGTGTTCCCCAGCAAAATTCATATTTTGAAACCCTGATCCCCCCAGTGTAACTGTACTTGGAGACAGAGTCTCTACAGTTATAAAAGTGGGACCCTACTGATACTTGAACTGTGAACAATGTATTTCTATTGTTTAAGACACCAGTCCATGGTATTTTGTTACACGGGTCAGAACAGAGTAAGATACCTATCTCTCTCACTTAAAAATGTGTTCTTGTCATTTTGTATATCATTCATGGAATAATGTCTTGCTCAACTGTCTCATCCTTAAGTTATGTCTCTATTTCAAGTCCAAGTTGATATATGTTTATATTAATTTTATTTATTCATTTTTTGTCTGTTTCTTCTTTTCTCCAGGAGGTGTTTGATAAAACTTTATTTACTACTAGGTACTGTGCTTGGTGATGGCTTAAGCTATACCAAAGAATAGTATGTCAACTATGAAAACACGCTGAAAATCATGTTGTGAGTTGTATGTTCCACATAAGTATATAGCTTATTCTTCCCAATAACCTAGAAAGAGTTATGTATCATTATGCCTTTTTATTGGTTACGGATATGAAGTCTATTGTCTCAGATATAGCATTTATTGGAGCCAGATAAGAACCTGAAACCTACCAGGCTACTGAGTGGACTAATATCTATACATTAAAAAGTGATCCAAAAGGGTAAGAAAAGTAAAACATTGAAACAGGGAGAATTTTTCATAATTTCTTTTCCATCAAAATCTCCATTAAGTAACCCAAGAGGGAAAGAAACATCGTGCCTATGGGAGCCATGTTTCCGGAGTTACTTCTACCAGAGGAGCACATAATGGGTGGTCTGGGGAGCCAAAGCTCCCATTCTGCCTTTCATGCCCTTGCTCATGTCATCTCTTCATTTCTCAGTCTTTCAGATTCCGTCATCCACTTGAATTCTCCTCCTGAAGTTTATTCCCAATTTAACCTCTTTGTATAAAATACCCCCCTTCTCTACCTGCTTCATTCTCTTTTTCTTCCAATCTCCTTCCTGAACTCCTTGCTCACTTTGGCTGGGGAAATATAAATGCATCATAAACATTGGCTGGGTAATCATGACAATGTCCAGAGTAGAAGGGGTAGGTAGGGGCTGGAGGAACGCAGGGATTCTTGTTCTTGATGTCTGCTTGTGATAGCTGGATGTACATGGCTTGCTATTGATATATTCACACAGACTATAACATCTGGCCATTCTTTTTTTTTTCTGCCACTCTGTCATATCAGGGCTCAGTATGGACTCTATTTTCTACAGTTCTTGCCCATTGGGTCAGTCTCTACTATTAATTTTTAAACAAGAAAAATAATATCAGTAACATCATACTTAGTAGTCAAAGAATACCAAATACCAGATAAAATATCCTGAAAAATTTTTTCATTACTTGTACCTTATTTTTATATTATTTTTTCCATTCTTTTTCTGCATTGTCGTACTGTGTAGTAGGTGTTGTAACAATCTATTTTTCATATGAGGAAGCTAGGACATAAAGAAAATGAGAAATGCAGCAGATCCAGGTTTGAATCCAGAATGTCTGATTTCAGAAACTTATAGCCTCATATCTTATATACAAGATAATGTAGTATTTAGTCTTATGTTCTATCCCAGAAGCTTCAAATATGGAACTTTTAAAAATTATTTCATCATTCATTGATTCTCTTCCTTTCCTAACTCATCATCATTTCCCTGCCACCAGTATGTAAGCCAATGTGAGGCTGTTTCCTACTTTGTAATGTTGAGATAGAGATACGGATCCTGCAGGGTTACTTTGAGTTGAAAGTTAAAAATACCTGTGAAAGTGCATTGTAACTAGGATTTTCCCATAAAGGGTAAAATATTGAATCTTTCTTCATCCCAATACTACCCAGGTGGACATGTAAAAAGGAAACAATGATTTCAACCTGTTAAATCACTCTTAGGCTTGATAGGATAGTAGATAAAAAGAAAAATAAAGGGGGGTTTCAGCGTATAGAAGTATGCATTTCTGCTTTGTGGTTATTAATTTGTGAGTTTCTTTCTGTGCAGATGCTTTAACTGTTTAATACTCAGTGAAATAAGCCAGAAAGAAAGAGAAAAATATCGAATGGTTTCACTTATAACAGGACTATAGGGAGGCTGGGTGGGAGAGAGACCATCAGTGGGGGGGGGGGGAGGAGGGAGGCGGAGGGAGGGAAGGAAAATGGCACAAAATGGAATAGAAAAGAACACAAGAGACCATGGAGATGGATCACGGGTGAATTGGTGGTGGGCTACCCAAGGGGAATACAAAATGTAAAAGACATAAATAACAATAAAAATATATATTTAAAAAAATAATAATAATAAACAGTTTAATCATGAACCATAAATCATCATGTCATTCCCTGGGTTTCTGCAAAGATAGAGCATGTGACTTGAGGGCCTATAGAAGGTTTCTTTATTTTACTAGCCATCTTTCATTTCAAAAGGCTATTTCTACATGCAGGACATAACACAGAACTAGAACATCAGGCATTACTAATTTATTCCTGGCATCGACCTCTAATTGAAAAAACTGGAAATTATTAGGAAGTCACAGTGCCTTTTAGCAGTATATAAAGTCTTACATTTCTCAATTCTGACTCTAGGGACAATTTACTTGAGAAGTTATTGTATCCTATACACATATTTTTAAATTTGCCTTTTTAAGATTGATAAATATTATTTATAATGAAATCTTTATAATTATAGGAATATGGAATAAACTGTCTTGAATCAAGTGATTTTTATGGCACTGGGCATTTCCAAAAAGAATCTGTCTGATACATGCTTAAGATGTTCTACAATAGCCTCAATGTACCGAGTTGCTTTCAGACTTTAACCAGGTCATGGTACCATGATGTCGACACAGCTTAAATGTGAGCCTTTAGCACTGAATCCAAATGACTTACTTAAGTCTTTTGGCCACTTGCCTTCTCCGCATAATCCCCATTCCAACTTGCTCTCAATTATTTTGATTAATGCTTTCAAAAGTTATGTAATCCATAAGGACCAGTATCATTAGTACTTAACACCAGAACAGTGAGTTCTACCCCTCACCTCCCCAATACAGTTCTATTATGAATCAGTTCCTCTGAGTTGAGTGACTTTTACCCTCTACAATGTCTATTGTGGACAATATTCCTTACCCTACAGGATTCCTCTCACTGCGTTACCGTGACATTGCACTGATCCACACTATCTATCGGATCCATGATTCTAAAATCAGCTGCATTAGCTTGTGCTTTCACTTACATGAGGGAGACCTTTCTGTTCAAGGAAAAGTGCAGATACATTAGACAGAGTTGGAAGTTTGCCAGTTCAGCTGACACCTAAGTGACATTAGTAACTTCTGTGACATAGATATAATTTCCTTTCTCCCGCACCACCAGTTTAACTGAAATATAGCCAACATGCAGCTATGTGAGTTTAAGGTATACAGCGTAGTGACTTGACTTATAAGTTATGATCTGACTACCCCACTCAGTTTAGTTAACATCCATCCACATAGATGTGAAAAAAAAAAGAAAAAGAAAAAATGATTCTTCCTTTGTGATTAAATCCTTAACTTTCAAATATTCCATTCAGGTGTGCTAAATATACTCTTCAAGTTGTACATTATAACCCTAGTACTTTATTTACTTTATAACTGGAAGTGTGGACCTTTGACCATCTTCCTCATATGCTTCCTAATCCAATTTCCCTCTCCGACTTCCTACCTTCAGTAACCATAAATGTGGTAATTTTTTTTCTGAGCATTTTAAACATCAATATAGTGATGACCTCTTATATAATTTGTAGTTCTTTGTCTGATATATCTCATTTAGCAAAATGCCTTTTAGTCCCATCTTTGATGTCACAAGTATCAAGATTTCCTTCTCTTTCTGTGTCTGAATGATAGCTGTACATCTATCTATCTCTCATCTTTATCTACATGTAATCTCTCTCTCTCTCTCTCTCTCTCTTTTTCTATCTATCTATGTGTGTCTATATCTATGTCTCACAAATTCTTTATCCATTCACTTGTCCAAGAATATTTAGGTTTCTTCCATGACTTGGCAATCGTAAATAATGCTTCAATGAGTCTATGAACCTGGGGTGACAGATATCTCTCTGACAATGTTTTTTCTCCTTAGGATATCTCCCAGAAGAGGAAATATTGAATTATATTTTTATTTATTTTTTGAGAAATCGCTACGCTATTTTCCAAAGTGACTGCACCAATTTATATTCTCTAAAGAAGACATCTTTCAGATGGCCAACAGGAATTTGAAAAAACTACTGAGAGTCACTAACTATCAGGGAAACACAAATCCAAACTACCATGAAACATCACCTCATAATGTCTATAACTGTCTACTGAAGTCATTTTCCCAGTTTTAATCGAATGATGATGATGATTTTATCATTGAGTTGCATGAAGTTTTTATGTTTTGGTTATTAATCCATTACGTATGTATATATAAAACTTTCATTTTATTTTCCATTCTCTAAGTTTTTTTATTTCGCTGATTACTTTTTTGCTGTGCAAAAGTTTTTTTCATTTCATGCAGTCAGGTTTGTTACGTGTTCTTCATGTGCCATATACAAAAAAAAAAAAATCACTTCCAAGATCTTGGTCATGATTTTCTAATACGAAAAATACTTTCCGTTATACTGATGACTTAAGTTTGTAATTACATTGCTCATATTTTAATGATAGGTCTACAAAATGCTCAACAAATTCCTACATATGACTTTTTCTTTGCAGCATATTTTGTACCATTGTTTTGGAATTTTTCATGCATTGAATTTCCTTTCATTACTGCAGTCACAAATTCTTTGATTGTAAGTTTGTATCTTATATTTTTAAATGTATTCTTGAGTGTACTCGGTACCCAAACATTGCTGAGTAGATGTGCAGAAGAAGCTACCACTCTCATTTCTGAGTTCATTGGAAATGTGCTTTTTTATCTGGGTTTCCTTTTTAGTGCCTCATGAAAACATTTAAAAGTAGTCATTACATGTCTGGCAGACTCAGTTACCATTTTCGTATGACTCTGGTCCTGCATGTCCTACCTGCCTATACCTTGGCTCTATTTTAGTCAAGACTCCCATCCTTCCCCATCCCCTGATATCCACACCTAAATCTGTGCTGAGAGCATTCCACGTCATTGCCGTGCTTCTGCACATGCAACGGTCTCCAGCTATACCATCTCTCTCCATTTGAGATCCCTGAAAATCTGATACATTTCCTTCACCAGAGTTAAGAAAATAACTCTTGAGCACTTTCCTAAAACCCTGAAATTTGAATCAGATGTTCCCTGTACACTATATGCATGAAGCTCTCATGAAGCTCCATTTGCTTAATTATTTGTCCATTAATTAATAAACAAGAACAGTATCAAATGGTTTCTGGGAGGAACGAGAAGGAGAGAAATCAGAATGACAGGTGACTACTGAGAAATTAGAGACACTGAAAATGAGTAATTCTTATTTTAATTTTGGAGTTACATTTTTACTTCTCCATAAGTACACATATTCTATTCACCCTTCACCAGGCTCTGTCCATTTATTCCTCCCTTTTAGTCTTTCATTGTTGACTCACGGTATTCTTTCTCATGGTTCTAATCTTCTATTTTACTCTCCTTTAGCTCAAGGATTTTATTTTCCTTTTCTTTCCTTATAGAGGGATTCTTTTCAACATTTCTTGTAGGGCAGATCTGGTTGTAATAAACTTCATTAGCCTCTGTTTGTCTGGAAAAGCATTTATTTCACTTTCATATTTGAATTACAACTTTGTAGATTTTCTTGACTGGCAGTTCTTTTAAGTATAAACACTCTTTCCACTAGTTTCTTGCCTGAAGAGTGACTGAGTCAAATCTGAGTAAAACCAAATTTGGGTGTCTTTACAAATTTTCTTCCTTCCCCTATAAATTTTTTCTTTATCTTTGATTTCTGATAATGTGACAATGAGGTGTCTTTGTGAACTGTCCTTTGGCATTTAGAAATTCGGGTGCTCTTCCTGCTTCCTGGACATCCATTCTTAATTCACTCATTAGGTTTGGGAAATTCATAGCTATTATGTCTTTGAATAAGGTCTCTGCTCTCTTGTCTCACTCTCACCTTTTGGAATAGCTGTTATCCTTATATTTCCTCTTCTAATTGACTCTGGTATTTCTAATACCAGTCTAATAATTTTTTCCTGTTTTCCTCCTCTCTCTTTTTCTAATTGAGTGATTTGTATACTTGTATCTCCTATTTCTGTAATTCTTCCTCAGATCAAGTCTATTTAAAGCATTTTCTAATTTTGTCCTATTTCATTCAGAGTCTTTTGGGTTATTTTCATATTTTCAATCTCTTAGGTAAAGAAGTCTCTTTGTTCTTGGATCTCCTAACTATCTGTCTTTGACTGACCTAGTAGCTCATTTAATATTTTCAATATTTTCCCTTTAAAATATATGATATGGCCTGTAGTTCTGCATCCTTTTTATATGTCCCAGAACTTCTGGTATTCTCTTTTACTTTTCCATCTCATGTTCATATGTTCCTTGCTTCATGGACACATGTGCTGACTTCTTCACCTTTTTTTGTGGTTGGAGCACTAAAAATTTTAATGTTGCTTGCTTCTTTTTTTTAGTTTAACTTGGTGTGAGAACAGTCTGGGTCTTAAATTCTCAATCTCAGTTTTGTTGAGGCATGGTGTTCCTCACCTCCACCTCTCTCTACTTCACGTTCTTTTTGGTGCTTCAGTCATTGTAACTTCTGCTTAGGGGTCTAGCTCTGGTGCACGTGGCTTATGTTCCTGGACTCAGTTGGGACTGGCAGGCAGGAGATGTTCTAGTGGGTCTGTGCCCTGTTGTATGGCACCAGTACCATAGCAGCCCCACCGCTGATATGCCACCTCTAAAGGTCTGGTCGTGTAATTTTTGTGGGCCACTTGACAGTTTCCAAGGGATTGGTGAGTCTCTTTCATCAATCATTTTCTCTGCTATTGGGCCCATTATGTAGCCTGGCCTGACTTTTCCTGGTGTCCCTTTGTTCTCTTACTTCTGGGAGGGGAATGATGGGAACATTTTCTTTGCCCACACTGATTGTGGAGTTCCCAATTTTCCAGATCATTCTTGTGCTTATGTGTGAATGCACTCCCTTTCTGGAAAGTTCCTCGAGGGAAATTCCTGTATCCCCAGAATCCCATCCTGTTATGGTACTGACTCCCAGCCTATTCTGCCTGATCTGGTATCTACTCTCCAATCCACACCGCCCTTTCCTTCTCCATATTCCTTTCTGCTGTCAGCCACCAATCTTAGATTGAGTCTTCCATGGAAAGTCCTGGAACTATGTAGGGGAACTTCTTGGTCTACCTTTGAAAAGAAATATTTTACAGTCATTTTTAGGGGAAAAAGTTGATCCTGACCTCTCTATTCCACTGTGAAATGGGTGGAGTTTCTCTCTTTTTATTTTTAAGTCATATTTTGTTTTATTGAGGTAATGTTGGTATCAACACCACACATGATTCACAGATATAGTTTCACACTTCTTTAGATGTATGTTAATACCTCACACTCACCTAAGAGTAGACATTGACCATTGGCAAAGTTTGTGGTGGTGATAGATTTAGGGCTTTGAATAAAATTGTTATCATTTAAAAGAAGTGTAAAAGTATGTTAAACATGCATATAGCTGGATTTCTTCTTAACATTGTGAATCTAAAGAGGGTGAGTTATATCTGTGTCAACACCTGGAATGTATTATTGAGAAGACATGCACTTGACGTGATATTTAGGGTTGTGATTTTTTCCAGGTGGGCATGACAACATATAAGTTTAAAATTGAGAGTTAGTAAGACAGTGATTGAAGGACATGAATTTTTTCTGAGTGTGGTCAGGTCCACAGGAATTGAGGACAAGATTGATAGAGAGGAAAGAAGTATCCCTGTTAAGGCATAGGAGCCAAGATTATCCTGAAGATCAGGTGGAAACTATTTACAGAGATCGGTGAATGATGGTAGTAAGAGGAAAGGCAGTTCCTGAAATGGAGCTGTTCTAGTAGCTCTGTTGAAGGAGCTGTTGTGGGGTGGGGCAGACATCAATGGAATAAAGAAAGTGAAAGATCACTTGTTTTCCCTATGCATATTTCCTGCTTCTTTGAGCAGTGCAGGAGTTCCCAAAAAAAATAAAGAGTGGGAAAGTACTTTTAACATAGATTCAACAGTGTGTGTGAAGGAATGAAAGTGGGTCCTTAGGGAAAAGAGGATTGCCTGTGGCTCACTGAATATGTGGACTGAGAAACTGACAAGACAAAGGGGCCATGATTTGTAAGAGCAGGTCATAACACGTTGAAACTTCAAGAGCTTATAAGAAAAAAGACTTCATGGTAATGAAAAAATCCAGTTCTTTGAAAGTATTTTCCCCCTTTTCTACTTATGCATAATGAAGTATCTTTTTTATGTCATTGTTAAGTCACAAAAATGCCTTGAACAATGTCACTATATGTCTCAGAAAGGAGACAGTGGTGCATCATGGAGTCATTTTCAAAATTTCTTGCCCAATCTTCTAAAAGCCTTCATCTTTCCTGTTAATGGGCTCCTAATTCTGTGTTGGTTGTTGTGTTAAGCACTGATATTACAAGATAAAAAAATGCCATCTGCCTGACTGTTGAACCTGGTAATTGCCTCGTGGTCAAGCAAATGACCTGCACAAAGACAGAGTAAAACCTCCTTTGAAACAGTGTGCGAGACATGCAGATAATGAACACCTGAGCTAAATCATGAAGCTCTGAAATGCTCACACACAGGGACACACTCCAAAAATGTTTGGATGGATGACAGCAGTGGAGATTACAGAAGTCCAGGGTGTGTTTGGGAAGCCATGGTTCTTGTGGAAGGGAAAATTTATGTAGAGGAAAGACAAGTGTGGTCATCTTGTAAAAGAATATAGACTGTTAAGAAGTTTGAATCTTGCCTTGTATCATGGGTTTTCAACTGCTGATTTTGACCCAAAGGAATCAGTGAAAGAAGTTAGTAGGTTTTAAGATAAAAGATCTAAGACAAAAGGTAAGTTTTAAGTTAAAGAGAATACAAAGGAATTAAATAGAAAATATTGAAGGACTTCAAAAATAGTGAGTCTGTAAACGTTGTTTTGTAAAAATTTTATTTTAGTTTGCTTGCCTGGAAACACCTACATCTGTCTGTTTCCATAGCTGCATGTTTCTCTGTCTAAAACATGTCATTCGTGTGTTTCTAAGTGTGTATTTTCTCGGTGTGTATTTTTTCACATCTTCATGTTTTCTATGTCTTTTTTTGCATCTATGTGTTCTTCCTTCCTCCCTCCTTCTCTCCCTCCCACTCTCTTTCCCTTCTTTCCTTCTTCCTTTCTTTTTACATCATTGTTCATTTTTGTGCACGTTTGATTACTCCTCTCAGGTGTAATCCCCATAAAATTACCACCAACAAGACACCCGTGAACTGTCACTATAGTCTCTTGTGCTCTTCCCTCCTCTGTTCCCTTCCCTCTTCTTCCCTCTCCCCACTCCCCCGCCCCCAATGTGTCTGATTTATAGTTTGTCTGCTAGGTTTTTTATTATTTTCCAATCCCTTCTTTGGTTCCCCTATATTCTTCCTATAAGTGAAACCATCCCATATTTTTCTTTTTCCTTCTGACTTATTTAACTGAGTGTAATACCTTCTAGCTCCATCCGTGTTGCTGCAGGTGGCATGAGTTTATCTTTTTGATTGCTAAATAGTATTCCATTATGTAGATATACCAAATCTTGATACAGCAGCTACATATTTCAACTTACACAAATGTGTTTCCATTTCTATGTCTGCATATGCCAGACCTGTGTATTTCTAGTGTCTTGTATGTTTCTACCTCTGGTGTTTTCCATTTCTGTGTGTTTCTGCTTCTGTGTGTCTTCATGTTTTTGTTTCCATGTCTATTTGCTGTGCAAACCTGGGCATGAAGGTCCTGGTGAAGATCATTTGGAAACCACATGGGAAGCAACTGGGAATCTGCAGGAAGAGTTTTCAAAGACCCAGGAAAAGTCATGACCATACTTTACCTGCTCAGTAGAAGTGGCAGAGATTTCCAGTTTTTTGAGGCTCATTTCATTTATTTTCAGTTTGAAAGTAGATGAGTGACCTAGATGAAACATCCTTAGATCAGTTACACAGAGAAGTCATTTCCCCACAGGTAATGGGTGGCAATAGTGGCTGCCTTTACTGCATTCCCTGACTTCACAGGCACCATATTAAACCAACAAGAGTGACTTTTATAGGTGAAAACCTATAAAAACACTGATTTTAACTTGGGAGTATCATTGTCTTTTCCCCAATTGATGACTCTGACACTCTACTTAACACAATTATCTCACGGATATTTTCAGATATGTTTAGCAATCAAGGAGGAAAAACACAACAGTATCTTCCTTTAAAGATGTAAAATTCCTTCTTGTGATTAATATACATTAGTTGGCGGCCCTTATGCCACTTTTAAACTTTTATCTTGAATTGGAATTAGAGTTAGGTCACAGTCTAGACAAAAAGGACTCTGACTTTCCAGGCTCATAATCCTTGGGGCTACATTGTATTCACTGTTTAGGCTTTCAGATGATGTTTATCAAATGCCAATGATGTGCCAGGAACTATTGTGTGTATAACTACAGCAATGAACAAATGGAAGCAGAAAATACACTTTTTAGTGGAATTTTTTTTCAGAGGTTAGTAAACATTAGAGAAAAGGAATACATATCTAAGGTGGTAGCAAGTGCCAGGTTGAGGATGGATTGCTGTTCTTTTATCAGAGCAGTACTCATTTATAGGTTGATGCTTTGACAGATATCTGAGAAGAAGAAAGAGAACTTCTTGGTCCAAGTGATTCAGGAAGATTGGAAAGCAAGTATGAAGACCCAGAGACAAGAACCGCTTGAGAGGAGGTTACATGCCTACAGCAGAACAGGAGGTGGGCATCTAGGAGAAGAAATTGCAGATAAGACCGGAGAGTGCAAGGGGGACCTCAGCAAAGTGGGGCAACTTCATGTTTTTATGCTAAGAATGAAGCATAAGTAAGAGACCTTAATTTATTGTACGCTGAAATTCTAAAATTTTTCATTCATTCTTAAATATTAAAAAGCATGGTAAATTCAAATGCACCATTTTGGGGGGGTATCTAATCCAATAATAAGTGGGAGAAATATTTGATAAGAAAGAATATCATGCAGACATAAATTTTGCATGCAAATTCACAAAAGCTGATTTGACATTGAATTCTTAAAAACGCAATAATCTAGCACAATTATATTCCCTTTTTCCATGGAAACTACAACAGTGTATACAAATACCCTTAATCCAAATGAATAGTCTTTAAAATAAACTCCACTTTAGGCATTTAGGAAGAATAAGCAATATTTATAAGAAAAAGATAAGGAGAGGATAGGTTACTGGTTGCAGTGAAGTCTCCTTGGAATTGTGTTGTTTATCACTTGGTATGTAAGTTTAACAATGTGGTTCAGAACCTTTCGGGAACCCTGTTTTTAAAATGATACATGCTTGGGGAGGATGGGAATTCCCGAAAACCACAGATGTTAACACTAGATTACCTTGACCTTGACCTAACCAGGAAAAACAAAACAATAACTTGTGTTGAAAAAAAAAAAAACTTAAAAGGCTCCAGCATTTCTAACTAGAAAAAACCCACCTTGATTGCAGTCATCCTTTGTGTAGACAAGAGGTAAGCCCACTGGACACAGTGTGGGAAAACTGACTTCCTGTCTCCTCACTTGAAAGGAGAATCCTCCAAGAAGTTTAATTTTAGTGTGTTTTCTCTGGGTAGAAGAGTAGAGTAGTGGAGAAAGAAGGTTGCATAGGAACTTGGCCTATTATCCAGGATCCAGATCCATCACCTTTAGCAAGTTACCAGTGAGTGTCTTGTTTTCTGGAGACTCACAGGAAATACATGTATTCACACACACACACACACACACACACACACACACGCACACGCACACGCACAAAAATATGTATATACCACACATAAACATGCCTCTATGTCTATAGACACCATCACACAAATATGAACACAACCACACACACTTAAGCACACTCATATACCCACACACACAAACACCACCCATACTTATATCCCACCATCACACATACAATCAGAGTGATACTCACTTCCCCCACAAACACATGTGGATACACATAACACACACACATACACACATGTACACACATTCACACACCACACACAAATATACACAGATACATACACAAGTGCATATACAAATATATCACACAATAAGATATGAATACACATATATATATCACAGCACATCACATACACATACAATCATCACATATGCACACACATAGAAACAATGCTTGTATACATGTGTGACATGCACAAAATATATATGCACACACGCATAAACATCTGCTCACATAGCACACACTTCATGCATGTGCACACACATCACAGGATCACACACACATGCATACAACTGCATGCATAAACATAAACACATACACACATGACACACAAGCACACATATACACAGATTAAATGTAATTGGTTCCAAGTCATGTTGGCAGCATGTGCACAACAAATCCCAGTTTACAGAGTCCAGGCCTCGGGCAACGGGGAGTCCAGGATCACACCTTTACCTTCATTGGTGGCCTGAAGGGATGAGGGGATATAGGAGTAGAAAACATGTATTTGATGCATAATCCTACATGAGAAGTGCCATGTAGGCTCTGCACCTTGATTCTAATCTACCCTTGACACACATCAGTACTCTCTTTTATGAACTAGGTGGTAAAAGGCATTACATTCTAAAAGCAAAATAATCACTTACTTGAAGACACATATGACAAGAAGTTGAAAGTAAAATTAAAGTTTCATATCTCTTTAATTTATTGCTGATGAGGAGGAAGCCCTGATGAGGGCTTGGCTGACCATCCTTTTATTTATGTGATTGTACTCTGTGGCAGAAATGGTGCTAATATGATAAACAATAAAGATGCTGTCTGTGCAGCCTATGGGATTGAGGGATTTGTTTTTTTTTTTAAGATTTATTTTTTATTTATACATACAAGCTGGGGTACAGGCCAGAGGCGTGGGGCGGCGAGAGGGTTCACCAGAGACAGAGCCGGGAGCAGAACAGGCAGATCAGAAATACACTTCTGAGGGGAGCAGCGGGCGAGGCAGGAGAGGTCTGCCGCGCCATGTGGGATTCTCCCTGGCTGGGCGTTGAACTCGCGTCACCGCTGCCGAAAGCTCCACAGAGCAGCGCTTAACCGCAGCACCACCGGGGAGGCCCCGGGATTGAGGGATTTGAAATTATTTGTAACAACATGTGTCCCTTTGATTTAACCAAGGTGCTCATTTCAATCACCCTAAACCTTGCTTTATCCTAAACCTTGTGCTGGGATGGCACAAAGGAGTGTGTATTATTTGTACAAATGGAATTTGGAATTTTGTAGATAATGATTGATGAGGACACAGGGAGGTCAATGCCATGGAAAGAAAAATTTGTTGCTCATATTTTCTTAGACACTGGGGCAAACCACACCATGCAAGGCTGTGTGGGGAAGCACCAAGGTTGGCCAGCAGACAGAGGGAGCCATGGAAGAGCACAGACCAGAGTATGCATTGGGGTTTCCCCAGGGAAGCCAAAGCAGGCAAAATGAATAATTTAGGGTTGACTAGTCTGACTTTGGTTGTTTGGTATGTGGTTGTTTGGTCTGGTTGTTTGGTCTGTGGCCTTAGAATGATTTGAGGCAAGCAAGTATTGGATTGGTATGTGAGAGTAGATATGGGGTGGGGGTTCAGTATCCAATCAGCTGATTTGCATGGGAAAGACATGTTTCAGGCAAGCTAACTTGCAGGACGGAGGTAAACACTTTGTTTCTGTGAATAACGAATAATGAATATGGTCTAGTAAGCCATATACAATGTAAGAATAAAACAGAATGAGAAAGATAGATTTGGGGAATAATTCATTTTAGAAATTTTCAGTTTGTAACTATGGGTGCTATTATTTAGCAGAGGTGGTACTGGGATACATCTGGAAACATCAGTCTGGAAGTCAGAACCCAGTGAAGATGCAGATGGTGAAGGAATCTGTGTACAGTATTACCTGCGATGGACTGACTGGCTCTTTGAAAACATAAACAAAATGACAATTTTTAGTGAGGCTCACTAGAAAAAGAGGGAGAAAACTCAAATAACTAAGACCAAATATGAAGGATGTTACAATAGACATTGCAGAGATTCAGAGGATGATGAGATTACTATAAACATTTATATGCAAACCAGCAATGTAGGTAAAATGGAGAGATTCTTAGAATTATACATTCGTCCAAATCTGAATAGGAAGAAATAGAAAATCTGAACAAACCAATCACAAATAAGGAAACTGAAAGAGTAATCAAAACTCTCAAAAAAAAAAGTCCAGGACCAGGTGGTTTTACAAGTGAGTTCTGTCAAACCTTCAAAGCTAAACTTACACCTTTCTTGCTCAGACACTTTTAAAAACTCAATACAAACACATTTTATGAGGCTACATTACACTGATACCAAAACCAAACTGAGACAACACAAAGGGGAAAAAAAAACAAAACTATAAACCAAATGTCTCTAATGAACACAAGCAAAAATCCTAAATCTTAGCAAACTGAATCCAACAATGCATTATAAGGGTTATACCCCAAGACCAAGTGGAATTTAAACCAGGAAAACAAGGATGGTTGAACATCCAAAAATTAATTAATGTTGGCCTCCCTGGTGGCGCAGCGGTTAAGCGCTGCGCTGTGGAGCTGTCAGCAGTGGCAACGCGAGTTCTATGCCCAGCCGGGGACACTCCCACATGGCACGGCAGACCTCTCCTGCCTCACCGCTGCTCCCCTCAGCAGTGTATTTCCAACGATATGCCTATTCTGCTCCCCACTCTGTCTCTGGTGAGCCCTCTCACGGCCCCATGCCTCTGGCCTGTATCCCAGCTTGTATGCACAAATAAATATATCTTTTAAAAAATTAATTAATGTAATACACCACATAAACAAAAAAGAAAAATTGCACAATCACATCAACAGATGCTGAGAAAGCATTTGGTAAGATTCAGCATCCACTTGTGATGAAAACCCTTGAGCAACTGGGGGTAAAGGGAATGCATCTTAACATAACAAAGCCATATACCAAAACAAAAACTAGTGTCATTCTCAATGGTGAAAAACTTAAACCTTTCCAACAAGATCCTGTACAAGACAAGGATGTCCATTTTCATCACTACCATTAAACATCGTATTAAAAGTCCTAGCTAGATTTTTTGTTGATGTGTTGGATTACATTGATTGATTTTCGGATGTTGAACCATCCTTGTGTCCCTGGAATAAATCCTACTTGGTCGTGGTGTATTATCTTATGGGTGCATTGTTGTATCCTATTGGCCAAGATTTTGTTGAATATTTTTGCATCAGTATTCATTAGGCAGATTGGTCTGTAGTTTTCTTTTTTTGTATTGTCTTTGTCTGGTTTTGGTATTAGAGTAATATTTGCTTCATAGAATGTGTTTGGTAGTACTCCTTCCTTCTCGATTTTTTGAAAGAGTTTGTGTAATATAGGGACTATTTCATTTTTGAATGTTTGGTAGAATTCATTTGTGAAACCATCTGGTCCTGGGCTTTTGTT
>PVIJ01011101.1:0-56438 GCA_004024925.1 Scalopus aquaticus
CCCCCCCCCGCTGATTGTCTCGCTCCTATTTGGTTTCCTTATAGTCCTGGTATAAGTGAAACCATTCGATAGTTTCTCTTTCTTTCTGGATTATTTCACTGAGTATGATCCCCTCTAATTCCATCCATGTCGCTGCAAATTGCATGTGTTTATCTTCTTTCCATGATGAATAGTATTCCATTGTGTATATGTACCACATCTTCTTGATCCAATCATCCGTTTTTGGACATCTGGGTTGTTTCCATACCTTTGCTATTGTGAACAGTTCCGCAATGAACATACGGGTGCATGTATCCTTTCGGATTAGTGTTTTTGTTAAAATTGATGGGGTTTAGAATCAGTCAAACATTCTTACACTTAGTGATTAAGTGTAAGAAAGTCAAATATTTTAGTTTTATTTGAAAGTTTCCTGGTATCAAGTTCTCACTGAATAAAAGGCTAAACAATTTAATAAGCAGAATCCTATTTTTAGGAAAGAAGGAAGGTGAAGAAAACCCTGTGCAAACCTTTAATTTGGAATTGTCTGTTTCCTGGAATAAGAGTAACACCCAAGTGTGTGAGAAGCACGTGCGATTTTGGAGGCAACCCTTTATTAGGAACTTAGCATCACTATGATTCAGGTGGAAAGAACAGGAATTTACCCGTCACAGAAAGTTGGTGTCCAAGTTGACTCTGTCATTTCTAGAAGTGCGATCTTGAAAAGGACTTTTGAGCCTCATTTCTCTCATGCATATACTTTCGGTAAGGCCATGTAACTCTTAGTTGTTTAAAAAAGTACAAGAAATGACAGTTATTTTTATTATTATCTTTATCAAAATTGTTAAAATTTTTTTGCTGTGTAACATTACATTCCTCCTCCTTGAAGAAAGTTAATCATTGATTTTTGGGTATGTATGTACAAGGAGAAGTATGACAATGACAGTAATTTAAATTTTCCGGAAATGTACACATGTAAGAGGAATATCTTCATACCCCTTTCAAGGATTCTGGCTCCATACTTTATAGAAGCAGCAGGAAGTGGCTGATAGGGACTCCACGATTTATGGTCACATATAAATGGAAAGGGCTTAACTCATGTGCATTTTCAAAAAGAAATGCATAGATTGTATAGACTCTGTCATTTGATAGTATATTTACATTTTTTGTTTATTAATCAAATGATAAGCACCCAGCATTACATAAGCATTTGCATAGTTTTTGGTGCTTGGGAGGCATTTGCTGAAATCATTTTTCCTCAGTCTCCTATTCCCTGTCCTATCCTTCTAACCTAGACAGTCCCTGTTTGACTTTTAGTTTTCAGTTCAAAGCCCTGCCTCGGAATTGCCTTCTGTAGTTGCTCTCATACCTTGTACCACAGTTTGCAAATCTGTGTTTTTTGTATTTATTGTATCGTTCTCTTACTGGATTCCCTGATGGAAGAGAGCAGATTTGATTCTTCTCACTCTCCCAAGACCTAAGACAGTTCCTGGAGTACTTTTGAGCTAAGTAAATATTTAATAAGGTACTTTCATTATATAATATCATCTATCTATGAAAATAAACTAGAATCTTGAAGTCTTGTATTGTGAGATTTTCCACTGTATAGATCTAGATGGAAACATTTTTGAGCATCTATTTTGCATAAAAATGCTGTATGATACTGAATGAGTTACAAGGTACAAAGAAAGAAACTGGTAGTCTAGGAGCCAAGGTAAGGCTAGGACCTGCATTTCACTCATCTCTTTACCCAGACATCTGTCATTTACTTGAATTTCCATGTCCAGCATCAAAGAAAATATTTTATTTCTCACACATGTTCTTATAAAAAATAGCCATTTGGGGACTCACGGAAAATTTCCCTTGCTTTAAGTGTTGCTAGCAGATAAAGCAGCTGTGCCAACCAGGAAAACAGTTGCTGAAGGAATTTCTTGGACATTAAAATTCTTTGTAAGTTTAGCTTAGGGTTCACTTTTCTTCTCCTCTCTAATTTTTGTTTCTGTCAATATCATGTCACTCTAAGTATGAAGGTATGTACTATTGGGGTGTGTGTGTGTGTGTGTGTGTGAGAGAGAGAGAGAGAGAGAGAGAGACAGAGAGAGACAGAGAGAGAGAAAGGGAGAGGGAGAGGTGCTTATGAGAGAGAGGAAAGAAAGGGGGTTTAATGAATCCTACCCATTAAAAAAAGGATTAAATTTTTTAAAATGTTATTTATCATTTGGAAAAATGGGAGCATCCTTGCCCTCCTTGAGGACTACTTCTGTAATAGTCAGGAATCTAGTATGTGTGGATATCATGAAACTCTCTTCCACAAGGATCATCTTCATGATTCTGAGCAGAACTACAGAGGCAAATTGAAGTATAGCATAGTCTCTACCATGGGAGTGAGATTTGTTCATTTTCTTTTACTGTTTCCCCTACTCTCGTCTTCTACAGTTTGAAAAGTATTAAATTCTTTTATCTGGATACTTCAAACATATTATCTACATATCTCTTTTCCTCAAGGAAAAGCTTGAAAAAAATATATGTAGTAGCTGTTAATTGTCAGTTGTGGTTATTTGATAAATTAAAAAGTCTTTGTCCCTTTCCTTCCAGCTCATTATTGATATTTAATAAATAAACAAAATATTTAGTGCTCTATCTAGATTCTTACAAATTGGCCACATTTTTTTTTGACAAAAGAAAATTTTCCTTAATATTTTAAAACCCTGTTTTCAAGTTTCTTTTCCAAATGGCTTTTGATTATTTGCCCAAATCGTACAAACTCACAGAAAAATGTGTTGCATCATTTGGGAATTGTCCAGCCAGGGCTGGGGCTATGTACTAGGACTGGGGACTGGCAACATGTCGCACTGATAGTAAATTGGACTCTTGCCTCTTAGAGTCCTGTATCTTTCCCACCCTGAAAAACTCTCAGAGTTTCAGATATGTTTGGATAAATGTGTGGCTTCTGCCAGTGTCTACTCTGAAATGGTAATTTGATTTCTCTGTTATATTTATTTGCAGAATCCACTGTATAATTGTAGAATTGCAATTGTATAATTGCAATATTATAATTGTAAAATTTCAGTTGTCTAGTACAGCATCATCTGGACAATAGTATGTTATTATTTGGGGCCTCCCTGGTGGCACAAGGGATTAAGTCTCAGCACTGTGAAGCTATTGGCAGCCACTGCAGCATAGTTTCATCCCAGGCCAGGGAGCTGGCCCACAGGTGCAGCAGACCTCTTCTGCCTTGCCTGCTGCTCCCCTCAGCAGTGTGTTTCAGTAGATCCACCTGTTCTGCTCCCCACTCTGTCTCTGGCAAATCCTCTCACACCCCCACACCTCTCGCCTACACCCCAGCTCCTGTAGGCATAAATAAATAAATCTTTAAAAAATAGTGTGGCATCATCTTGATCCAGTCATCAATTATTTGGCATTTGGGTTGTTTCCATAGCTTAACTATTATAAACAGTGCTGCAGTAAACATAAGGGTGCAGGTATCTTTTTGAATTAATGTTTTTGTGACCTTTGGGTACATGCCTAGGGCTGGAATTGCTGGGTCATATAATAGCTCATATACACAATGGAAAACTATTCATCAATCAAAAAAGATAAATTCATGCCATTTGCAGCAACATACATGGAGCTGGAAGGGATCATGCTCAGTGAAATAAGCCAGAAGGTAAAAGAAAAATATTGAATGGTTTCACTTATAGGAGGAATATAGGGGATCAAAATAAGGGATGAGGAGGAAATACTAACAATAAAAAGACCCAACTAGCAAGCAACCATAAATAAGAGACATTCTGTGAGTGGGGGTGGGTAAGGGTTCAAAATGGGGAAGAAAAGAACACAAGGGAATATGGTGATGGTTCACGGGTGAATTGGTGGGAATTCTATGGGGAATATACAATAAGGTAAAATATATAGATAAAAAATATATTTAAAAAAAGAAATCCTAAAAAAATAATATGTAATTATTTGATAGGATCATTTATAAGTAGTGTCTATTTGGCCAGGGACTATTTATTCTACCTTATTTACTCTACCTTATTCCAGCAAGGATTTTATTGGACAAATACTTATTGCTCACCATGTGCCGGATACGGTTGTTGGTGCTTGTGATATGGTGTCACATATGGTTGGTGTCAGTGAACAGAACAAACACCCCTGCCCTTGTGGAGCTTGTATTTTAATGGAAAGAGGCAATACAGTGAACCCTGCAACAAGAGAATTATCTGCCGTACAGAGGAAGAAAAGTGAGAGCAGGTAGGGGAGGAGGACATCCAGAGGAGGGGTGGATTCCAGGTTTCTGCTTAAATCAAGCAGTCATGTCCACCTGATTGAGAAGGTATCATTTAAATACAGTCTTGACTTGAAAACTGTTTTGATGGTCTTTTCCTGCCCATAAGAAGATGTGAGACCAGTGGAGGGAAGACTTTAGCTAACTTGTAATTCTGCCAGAGAAAGAAAAGTAGTTTGCCTCTAGGCATATTATTTCCAACTCTTTCATCTTTAGAGTATTTTACAGCTTTCCTTTGAGGTACAGAAAACTGCCAATTATTTTGTTATGGAAAAAACAAACTTGATTCCTAGGGTTTTTTAAAGTCTAAAATGTATTAATCATCTATGGAACCTTCTGCGTTCTTGTAGCAATTAAATATGTCTTCAGAAAGTGGCCTATAATCAGACAAAAAAATAACCTATAATAGGTAAGAGTTTTAAAGACGTATGGGAAAATGCCTTTCAACTATAAAATTCCTGAAGATCATAATTCCTTGAGGTGGGTGTGTCTAACTCAAATGTGTCCAATATCTGTTCCAGCAAGAAAAATGATGCTGATCTTTGCAAATGTACCCATATTTGAAATATTGCATCAACATAACCAACCAAAGAGATCTTTTAATTTTTTTTTAAATTTTTTGATTTAAGAATCAGGGGCCTCCCTGGTGGCGCAGTGGCTGGGTGCTGCGCTGTGGAGCTGTCAGCAGTGGCGACGTGAGTTCGATGCCCAGCTGGGGAGATTCACACATGGTGCGATAGATCTCCCCTGCCTCTCCCACTGCTCCCCTCAGCAGTGTATTTAGGTCGATCTGCCTGTTCTGCTCCCCGCTCCGTCTCTGGTGAACCCTCTCGCCGCCCCACGCCTCTGGCGTGTACCCCAGCTAGTATGCATAAATACATAAATCTTTTTTTAAAAAAGAATCATATGGACCATTTATAATTTAGTCCCGAACAGAATGGCCACTAGGAAAACAGACATTGTGGTGTTGTTTTAACTGCACTATTATATTTCTTTTTTTCATTCGGAACTTTGAATGCCCTCTCACCAGAAGCAACCCTTTTCTAGATTTTGGGAGAGGTCTGATTTTCCCTCCTTACCGAATAACCATCCTAGTATCAGGGGCTTGGATAGAAAGGTCACAGCTGTGTTTGCTTTAAGATACTTTTGGTCATTCCAAGAGAGAAATCTCCTAATGTGGTTGACTGTACATCTTTAGGGATGGGCTTAGCATGTTAGGATTTATTGTACCCAGTCTTGACCTGTGATAAAGGAACTAGGAGATAACCTCTAGTCCAAATGTGATTTCTATATTTTCTTTTTTGCAAATATCAAATATACCTCCTTTATTTTTTTTTCATTTAAACTCCATTTAGACTTTTGTTTCTTGCTTCTTCCCTACCCCACTCCCTTCTTCTTTTGCTAGTATTCATTCAGCAATATTGAGAATTAAGTATGTAACTTAGGAGGATCACTGGTGAACCTAAAGATTTATTTTTGCAAACAAGCTGGGGTGCAGGCCAGAGTTGTGGGGCTGTGAGAGCATTCACCAGAGACAGAGTGGGGAGTAGAACAGGCAGATCGAATGAAATACACTGCTGAGGGGAGCAGCGGGGCCAGGCAGGAAGGTCTGCTGCGCCATGTGGGAACCTCCCTGGCCAGGCATCTAACTCGAGCTGCAAGCACTGACAGATCCACAGCACTGCGTTTAACCCGTTGCATAACCAGGGAGGCCCTCCTGAGTATATTTTTACAAGAGTTTTATGAGTTGAATAAAATACAAGTGATGATGAAACAAGCAGAAATTCTAAAATTCCTTCATGGTAATTGTAAAACATGATAGAATTCACTAACTTGTAAGCAGGTTCCAAATCTAAACCAAATGTACCATTTTTCCCAAAGACATTGTTTGAGTTCAGTGGCTGGTGAAATCTCTTAACTATCTGCTGTCAGAATTGTTACCTTATAGTGATAACTCATTTGAGGGGATGGTGGGGAAAGTCGGGGGGTGGAGAAAGAGAATGAGGGAGGGAGGGAGGGAAAGGAGGGAGAGGAAGGGGGTGTGTGTGGGGAGAAAGAGAGAGAATATGACAATATGGGTCTTTGAAGGCTCTCTGCAAGAACCCTCTAGGCTTCCTCTTTATCTGCCTTATCTCAGCTGGACTAGGATATCTGCCCATTCCACCCATATGCCCCCAGCTTTTCTGCCTGTATTAGGTTGTTCTCTCTGATTAAAATTATCCCTCTGTCATTCAGTAGACTGATTTCTCATTACTGCCCTCTCTTCCCTGAAATACGATTTTGTTGATGCCAATCTCAAGTGATTTCTTCTTGTGACTTTTCCTTTAGTGTCTGTCTTCTGTGGTCCTGGGCCTATGATGCCTTATTTGTGGACACATGATAGATGTACTTGTTTAAACAGTTGCCTGCCCACTTAGATACTGTGTTGTAGGAGCCACAACAATAAATAGGTTAGACCTGGGCCTTGTGGATCTGAGAATGTAACATGAGGCTGAAATGTGAAGCTATGATGAGTGTGGGGGTGGGGGAGGGGGTGCAGCACACAAAGTAAGACAGGATGGCTAGACTGCCAGAGCCAGCCCTGAGGGCCAGGAAGAGACCAGCTCCCAGCCTAGACTAGGTGTCTGAGAAATCAGGAGGAGAGCAGGAAACCCCTGCTATTATAACCAGAGGCAGGAGTAAGGAAAATGCTGGATAGAAGAGGTAAATTGGGGGGTATCGACAGAGAAAGTCAAGATAATTCTTATCTGTGGTTTTTTATTTTCTTTGTGAACAAGGAGGCAAAATTATCTGCTGAAGAAGTTGGAAGGAAAGTTTATTGGGAGCTATAAAATAACTCCTGGAGAGAGAGAGAGAAATGATGAGACACTTAATGGTTATGATACTGGGAAAATGAGCCCTTTTTAAATTTAACAAAAGGCAGTGCCTCAATTGCTTACCGGTTACTATATTGGTTTTGCACCCACACACACATTTATAAGACTACTCAGGTTTAGGAAACAACAACATTGGGATTTATTTAACAAACAGGGAAAGACAAAGAATTACTAAAATTAACATAGGGAAAACAGAGAATTACTAAAGTTAACCAGACAATAGGCCACGATTCCAAAATGGTGTCTTCTTTCTTATGTTGATGGAGTCTTCCCGCCATGACATCTTCTTTCTGATGCACGCCTATCAGACTGTAGGCCAGGTTCCAACTCACAAGGATGACACAGGACGCAACTGGAAATGCTCCTAAAACTGCATTGCAAACAGCAACTACAGCGGCGAGATGGCCCATTAGACTGCAGTCATGCATTTTGGAAGGTGCCCACTTCGGGCTTCTGCCTTTTTTTCCTTTGGCTGCAACAAAGACAAAACTGGGAGCAGTTTTCGTCACTCGGCTACTTGCAAAGCCTCCAAAGTTCCTGGCCCTAAATCTTTATTCCCACATCATGGCGGGCTACCAACTCCTGCTTTTCCCCTACCTCATAACAACGGTTCCTCTTAGTTTTACATAATGGCGTCTGTGTCTTTTTTCCTTTGGCTTTCCCTTAAATACCTTACAGACCCTGCCTCAAAGGTAAATCTCACGGAATTATTGGGGGTTTACCTGGCGGGGCTTCAGATTACCTGGCTGCAATTTACTTTTAACAGTAAACCCCTGTAGGGGGCGCCACATTTTTTTTTTTTTTACTGGACTTAGACTCAGCCTGGTCACAGTTACAGAGCTTGATGTAAGTCACAGGGCATGGACAAGAGTCCCTTCTCTGAACTATAATCCGCTCTCATCTGAGAGGCTACAGGAAATGTCTGCAAGTATAGCACAGGGGAGGTGGATAGCCGGAATAAACAGAATAGTTTCAAGCTACAGCTCTGCAATCTGTTGGACAAGTCACTTCCCTTTGCTGACCTTCCATTCCATTCTGAACACGTAGATATGAATCTCAAACCCAGAAATTTTCGCATCTCAGCATCAAGCGAGATTATATGACAGCATTTAATCTACAAATCATATAGATTCTACTTGTGGTTTTACATATATTATGTTTGAAACAGTAAACATTTTCAGATTTTTTTTTTGCAATTAACTCATTTGTTTAGAAGTTCCTATGCTTAGCTCTATAATGTTTCACCATTTTTTAAATTCAAGTGTGATTGACATAACATTTTCAGGTGTACAGCATAAGGATTTGATATTTGTATATAGTGCAAGGTGATTACCATATTAAGTCTAGTTAACATCTGTCCCCATACATATTTATACCATACAGGATATTTAACTGTAATCACATGCTGTACATTATACCCCCATGACTTAAATATATCTATAAATATAAGTTTGTACTTTTTGACATCCTTCACTATTTCAGTAAGATTTTTCAGGGTTTTGCA
Source organism: Scalopus aquaticus (assembly GCA_004024925.1). NCBI lineage: Eukaryota > Metazoa > Chordata > Mammalia > Eulipotyphla > Talpidae > Scalopus > Scalopus aquaticus. The sequence goes on from PVIJ01011101.1 coordinate 8,645, forward strand.
AAAAAACAAAAAAGGCTATTTTGTAAATGAAAGACATGTTCAATTCCAATATGAGCTGTAGATACAAGAAGAATGCTGAAAAGCAAAAAAAATTAAAATGACCTCTCAGGTGCCACCAGTAGTCCAACTAGCAGGAGAATAAGTTTTTGGTAATATAAGCACAAAGTTTTAGGCTGACAAGTGTCAAATGAAAGCATTCTTAGAAAACATAAACATATTTTTAGGATTAAAATGATAATGGAGTGTGTACCAGACTCTTGTAGAAGTTGCTAACATGCTTTATAAAAGACTTTCAGAAAATATTCTTTCATGCTGTAATTTTTAAAAGTCATACAAAATAGTGCTGCTGTTTAGAAAACACAGGTCCAGCAAGTAACTATCGCCCTGTACTTTTCTGGTCAAGCAGGCTAACCGAATGTCATAGGTGTGAAGTTAAAAATAATAAATGCATAGAAGCTACTTCTCATCTCTCTTTCAGATGGAGGAATCTTCAGTAAGTGCTGTGGAGACATACTCTTTTCATTTTAGCTTCTGGGCATAATCTTCTGGGAATCTGACTCAGCCTGTCTTCCCCGCATGCCTAATAGTCTGAATGTTTGACATTGCTAAAGGGTAGTTGTTGTTCACAGCTTCTAGATTATCTTTTCACATACCATTGTCTTGCTCCTCCTCATATGCACCAATTAATCCAAATTACCAACTGACCTTCTCTTCAGTTAGATCCCAAAATAAGGTGCCAAAATGGCACTTGACATGTGAAACCATGGGTGCTAGAGACACAGTTGACAGGGAATTACTGGGAAATACAATTGATGTTTAATAAGATCCTTTATCATGCTGGAGGACCTTGTCACAGTTTGGCAGGTCTTCTCACTTTAAGTCTTGGCCTCTGATTTAGCACCAACCCGAGGCAAAATGTCTATCCCACTATCAGCAACTGTTTAGCTGAGGTATTTCCTCGAGGCTCTTGTGTCAGCAACTGTGGGTCCCCAGGATACTGATTACTTTCCTGGAGATGTCTAGTGAGGAAATAAAAGGAGAGGAAAAGGGGAAGAATCACTGAAAGTGGAAAAGAGAAGTTATTTTTCTCAAAATTAGTAAACACATATTAGAAAACGGGACGGCGGGTTGGATAAGAGGTATGAATGCGCACATGCCAGATCTTCGCTGAACTCTGGTGCTAAAAATAGGTATTTGGGGTAGTGGGGCAAATGAGAGAGCAAAGGAGAGAGGGGACAGGTTTGACTCATCAATATCTGGAATATAAGGCAGAAATAGCACTCCTGACTCAAGTGTTTCTAAAACTTCAGGTTTGGCCACTCTGGCCTGCTCCTTCATCCACGTTGCCTGTGACTTGATGTTTGCTCTAGGAAACTATTTTTTTCCTGGCAGAGGGCTGCTGGGTGCCAGGGCGCAAGCTCCACTTTGAGCTACTGCTCTGCTTTGCACCTGGACTTTTGGTGAGGAGAGCAGGAGGTAGATGGGACAGCGGGAGTCATAGCTTCCAGAGCCCCTGGCGTTCCAGGTCTCTAGGTTTCCTGCTGCACTCGGGGGTGCAAGCCCTCAATTTCCTTACATATACTTGAAAAAATGGGTGTAGGATTAGAAACTTTTAAAATAAGTTTTTCTTGGCTCCAATAAATCTGGTACTTCCTGTCATTAACAGTGTATCCTTAAAATAGCATGTATTTTTGTGTTGTTTAATCTCTGTGTTTCACCCAGATTATTATTTTTAACCAATATGAAAGGTTTCTTTCAGGAAAGTAGAGTTTTTAAAATTTTGTGGTGGGCAGAGCTGATGTCAGTAAAATGTTATCAGAGTTACTTAAAATGAATGTAGCTTAATCCTCGTGAGTATTTTGGTACCGAGGAAATTGCAACCCTTGGATAACTTCATTTCACTCAACGTCAGTTCGTTATGATGTTAAGGAAAGAAATCCCAGTTGACACTGAGTAAATTCACTTTATTCCAATACCTGGTATTATTGTAAGTCATTTGCCTGAAGTCACAGTTTCCAAGCACCTACCTGCAAAGTTAAGTGAAGAATTACACTAGTGCCCTGTTTTCTTTTTTAGTTGCACAGTGCCACCTACTGGAGCCACCCTAAGCCCTCTGCTAACCATCCCTTTCCTAAAGCAGAAACTATACAGCAGAATTTGTGTCTTTAAACTGTATTTTTTTCTCATGCCATAATAAAAATGCATAGACTATAAGCTGAATAAAAATTTTTCATATGGATTTCTTTACATGTGCTTCGTTTTCTTGGAGCATTTATTCTTTTTTTTTTCTCAAAATTCAGTTTGTGAGTAGCTTAACTTTTTCTTTTAAGCTTACAAGCACTTTAAATTTTTTATTTTATGTTTTAAAGTTTTACTTATTTTTCCAATAATTCACATCATTGTGATTTGGGGAATACAACTGAACATCCCCACATACACACATGCCTCTCTCTCCCTCTGCCAAAGCTTTACTCCATGATCCTGGTACTTTCCCTCCCCTGTTCTCTTCTCCCTTACCCCCCTCCATTCCCTCTGGAAACCCATATATTTTTATAGAGTCTAAGAATTATTATTGTTGCTTTACCAGTTGGTTCTCTTTGGTTATTTATGTTCTGCAAATGAGTGAGATCATCCCGTAACTGCCTTTCATTGTTGACCTATTTCAAATAACATACTCACCTCAAGACCCATCTTTGTTGTTCTAAAGACCCAAATTTGTTCCAAAGTTACTAATTTAATCTTTTTCAATAGCTTAGTAGCACTGCACTGACTTTATGTTCCACAATGTTTTTGTTCAGTCATCTGTTTTTTTTTTTTTTTTTAAGATTTATTTATTTGGGCCTCCCTGGTGGCGCAGCAGTTGAACGCTGTGCTGTGGAGCTGTCGGCAGCGCGGGATGCGAGTTCGACGCCCAGCCAGGGAGAGTCCCATATGGTGCGGCAGACCTCTCCTGCCTCGCCCGCTGCTCCCCTCAGCAGTGCATTTCTGATCTACCTCTTCTGCTCCCCACTCTGTCTCTGGTGAGCCCTCTCGCCGCCCCATGCCTCTGGCCTGTACCCCAGCTTGGATGCATAAATAAATAAATCTTTTTTTAAAAAAGATTTATTTATTTATGCATCCAAGCTGGGGTGTCAGCCAGCGGTGTGGGGCGGCGAGAGGGTTCACCAGAGATAGGGTGGGGAGCAGAACAGGCAGAACGACCGAAATACACTGCTGAGGGGAGCAGTGGACGAGGCAGGAGAGATCTGCCGTGCCGTGTGGGAACCTCCCCAGCCAGGCATTGAACTAACGTCACAGCTGCCAACAGCTGCACAGTGCTGCACTTAACCCGTTGTGCCACCAGGGAGGCCCAGTCTGTTGATGGACATTTAGATTGACTCCTTGTCTTGGCTATTCTGAGCAGTGCTGCCAGGCACATGGGCACACATGTCTTGTCACTAGTGTTTTCGTATTCTTTGGGTAAATACCTAACATTGGTACTGCTGGCTCATATATGGTATTCCCTTTTTTTTTTTTTAATGATTTATTTGTGCATACAAGCTGGGGTACAGGTCAGAGATATGGGATGGTGAGAGGGCTCACCAGAGACAGAATGGGGAGCAGGACAGACAGATTAACAGAAATACACTGCTGAGGGGAACAGCGGGCAAAGCAGGAGAGGTCTCCCGCACCATGTGGGAATCTCCCTGGTTGGGTGTCGAACTCGCGTCGCAGCTGCCAACAGCTCCACAGCACAGCGCTTTACCCTGCTGCGCCACCAGGAAAGCCCTGATATTCCCTTTTTATCTTTTAGAACCCTCCATGCCTTTTTCCATAGATGTTGCACCAAATAGCATTCCCTTTCACATGGCTGAGGATTCTGTCTCCTTCACACCTCTGCCAACAGTTATTGGTTTCCAGCCGTTTTGATATGGGTCATTCTCACATGAGGGAGGTCATGTCTTTTTTCTTTTTTTTTAAAGATTTATTTTTTTTTATTCATACATACAAGCTGGGGTACAGGCCAGAGGCGTGGAGTAGCGAGAGGGTTCACCAGAGACAGAGTGGGGAGCAGAACAGGCAGATCGCCGGAAATACACTGCTGAGGGGCGCAGCGGGTGAGGCAGGAGAGGTCTGCCGCGCCATGTGGGATTCTCCCTGGCTGGGCGTCGAACTCGCTTCACTGCTGCCAACAGCTCCACAGTGCAGCGCTCAACCGCTGCGCCACCAGGGAGGCCCAGGGAGGTGATATCTTATCCTCTCATCTATGGTTTTGATTTGCATTTCCCTGACAATAAGATAAGTGATATTGAGCATTTTTTCATGTCCCTGTAAGCCATGTGAATGTCTTTGTTGATGAAGTGTCTATTAAGGTCAAGTCATGTTCAATCGGCATTTTATTAATGATGCTTTCCTGAGTGTTCTTTGTACTCCTTCCTTGCTCTTTTAATTGCGTTTGCTTATTAGTGTAGCATCTTCCTGTCTCACTGGTCACACAGTGACCCTACACCTACTCTGCCCATCCCTGTGCTTTTTCCATTTTAGAGAACAGAAAGGATAGAAGAGGCTGCAATAGACCAGAGACCAAATGATTAAAGTACATCTGTAAGCAAAATGACAAAATCTGGAACTATTTCTGAAGGAAATACAATAGAACGCACTTGGAAAGAGGGAAACAACAACTTAGAGAACTTTTTGGAAAGTGGACTTTTTCAAACAAGCTTTAGACACTGAAGTTGAACTCAAGAAAAGTGAGATTAGCTATTTATGAGCTCATACTCCCTACTGCAGAGTAGATATGGGGACATCTGGAGCAAAGCACAGTCTCTGATGGCTTTCGGCATAGCCTGCGAGATGAAACAGGGTAGCGTAATTTAGAAATCCTTGTTCTGTTGCCCAAACAGAAAATGTAAGCAGTTAAAAAGCTTTTAACATTCTTTCCTGTCACCTCAGTTGTCTGAAGACCTTATTTATCTAGCTATCATCTAGATTACAAAAGCATGAAAGTAGAAAAAATATAAGCATATTTAACAGCCTAGATACAGTCATTACTCGTTTCCACTTTATTACTAGACATTCATTTTCAGTTCAGCAAGTTTGAATCTGCCAGGACTGAAATGCTTAGGTATAAGTTGCCGGCAACTTCATTTTCATTTTAGGCTGAGCCTCCTTTTGAGTAAATCATATCAGTAAAAATAATGTTCATTTGCCTTCTATTGCCTCTGCCTTGCCTAGCAAATAACTGTATCATATTTTGTTTTCAAAGTCTCTCAGGCTATTAATCATAGCCTTTGAACTCTTTGAAAATAAAAGATTGAGAAACATAAATATGACTAGAGTGAATGCAAATTGAAGACTTTTTCCTTATTTGATTCTTAAGAATATCCCCTGATACCAGAGGTTGAAAGCTGCAGAACAGGCCAGTGACCAAAGACATGATTTTTTTTTAAAGATTTATTTATTTATACATATAAGCTGGGGTACAGGCCAGAGGCGTGGGGCGGCGAGAGGATTCACCAGAGACAGAGTGGGGAGCAGAACAGGCAGATCAGAAATACACTGCTGAGGGGAGCAGCAGGCGAGGTAGGAGAGATCTGCCGCACCATGTGGGATTCTCCCCAGCTGGGTGTCGAACTCGCATCGAGTGCTGCCGACAGCATTCAACTGCTGCGCCATTAGGGAGGCCCCCAAAGACATGATTGATAAATTAGATTTTTGATCCAGGAAAACTTGCCTTACTTTACATTTTTACTTACAGTTCTTACTCTAGTTTTTCATTCTTTGTCCTAAGAATCTCTTGTTGGTTTACACCTAGTTGATCCCCGCAGATGATTTTGTATTACTGGAGAGGGAATAAACATTTGTCCCTCTATGTCTTGCAAATAAAAAGTTGTATGCAAAAATGTTGTAGATGTTAATATTTGAATATGTATATTTGTATTTAAATCAAATTCTCAGAGTGCTTTAAAAATCTACTGTTAAGCTTTTGATTATATGAAAATCTCCTGAAAGGTAGATTCCTGCTCTTATATGATTTTAGTGGTAATAATTTAGAGTAATCTGTTAGCTAATTTAACTATAAATAAGTACCTTTAGAAATTGAAACCTGTGTAAACCTTATCAATCTGTACCCCTGTTATTAAACCCTTTTATCACCTCTCAGGGTGAGTGATTTTGAGAGAGGAAAGGTTGTTCTCTATCTATACTCTAATGGTTACTTTTTATCAGTGATTTTGTGCCAGGTACAGTGTCTGTGTTGCTCAAGTACTACTCATGAAGTCCTTGTCACAGCCCTGCCAGTCAGCCAGCGGACCTGTGCCTGTCCTAGGGAGCAGAGGAAACCACAAAGAGAAAATCCTACCCATCTTCTGGCTTGTTTTTTAAAAAGATTTATTTATTTATACATAGGAGGTGGGGTACAGGTCAGAGGCGTGGGGCTGCGAGAGGGTTCACCAGAGACAGAGCGGGGAGCAGAACACGCAGATTGATGGGAACACACTGCTGACGGGAGCAGTGGGTGAGGTATGCCCATGTGGAATCTCCCCGCTGGGCGTGGAACTCGCGCCGCAGCTGCCGCCTACTCCACAGTGCAGTGCCTAACCGCTGCGCCACCAGGGAGACCTGGCCTTTTTTTTTTTTTTAAGATTTTTTAATTTATGGGGCCTCCCTGGTGGCGCAGCGGTTGAGCTCTGCGCTGTGGAGGTATCCGCTGCGCGCGGTGCGAGTTCAATGCCCGGCCAGGGAGAATCCCACATGGCGCAGCAGACCTCTCCTGCCTCACCCGCTGCTCCCCTCAGCAGTGTATTTCTGGTCTGCCTGTTCTGCTCCCCGCTCTGTCTCTGATGGACCCTCTCACCGCCTCACGCCTCTGGCCTGTACCCCAGCTTGTATGTATAAATAAATAAATCTTTAAAAAAAAGATTTTTTTTATTTATGCATACAAGAGCTGGGGTGTAGGCCAGAGTTGTGGGGGGGGGATGAGAGGATTCACCAGAGACAGAGTGGGGAGCAGAACAGGCAGATTGATTGAAATACACTGCTAAGGGGGGAGCAGCGAGGAGACAAGAGAGGTGTGCTGTGCCATGTGGGAAGCTCCCTGGCCAGGTATTGAACTTGTGCTGCAGTGGCTCTGGATAGCTTTGTAGTGCTGAGACTTAACCTGTGCCACCAGGGAGGTCAATCGTCTGGCTTTCTTGAAGCAGGAGGTGGGGAGAAGGCAATTTCAGAAGGCATTCTGAAAAATTTTTATCCTTTCTCTGAGTCTTTCATGTGTTACACTAAACCTCTGTCCCCCTCCATCCCTCCATGCTCTTAGAACTCAGCAATGGATTTGTTTTCACTTGCAACATCTGGGCAGGGCAAATAGTAGATCTCAGCTTTCTGAGGTTAGCAGAGTGGCCTTGTCACCTCACCTCATTGCTTTCTTCCTCCAGCTCTTTGGGTCTCCATTGAAAAGCAGTCTGCTTTATTTATGTATTTTTTTCTTTAAAGAAAAACTTAATGGACGTGCCAAGCCCTGTAATTACCAGGCTTTTCTAGAAATGTTATCTTTAAGGAGATTTACAGAAATAATAAAAATCTTTGTGGTTTTATTTTGAAAGCCAGAAAAATTGAGAAACAGGCAGACTTATAGTCCTAGAGTTTTTTCACTTTCAAGCTGTGAAAGATGTGTTTGTGCGCCTTCTATGAGGAAGAAACCACTAAGTATTTTTTCAGTTCTGGTAAAGCATGGGCAGTACATTGAGAGAACTTTGTCAAACATTTTGTCACAAGAAAAGTAACAGAAAAGACACAATCTTTCCCCTTGCCTAAATAAGTGAATGTTATTACACATTTCTTAAGAGAGTTGCATTTTTGAAGAAACATTTTATATGCTTTAATGGAGCTGTCTAAATAGCATACTGCTATACAAACTAGGAATTTTAAAATGAGACCTGATTCACTTTTTTATGGTCTATGAGCTAACTTAGCAAACTATGTGTTGCAAGATGTTCAGAACATTTTTAGCATAAACTTTGTTAGGTATTAATGGTACCATTATTATATTTCCTCTCCTCTCTCTACATATAGATCAGTAAATATCCAGTATATATATATACCAGTAAATATCCAGTATATATATATCCAGTATATATATATATATATATATATATATACACATACACACACACACACAAATATGCATAGATGCTTATAAATGATTTAAAATAAAATTGATTTTCATTTGGGTATTGCCTTGAATTCATAAAGTATTGAGAGAAACACTTAGAATTACTTAGTGAGTGCCATTAGAATACTGTTCAGGTTACAGTTATTCCTTAGGATATCTGCAATATCTAGGATCCCTATCCCCACCTTTGTCTTAATTTTATTTGCTCTTATAGACTCCCCTTTACTTGGTAAATCATGGAGAGACTGGACCCGTCAGATGCAACAGGTGCAAAGCCTACATGTGCCCATTTATGCAGTTCATTGAAGGAGGAAGGAGGTATCAGTGTGGATTTTGCAACTGTGTGAACGACGGTAAGTAGAGCCATAAAGTGCTCTTTGAAAAAGCTCTTTATCAAATGAGATAGATGTCTTAGATTGGGGGGGGGAAGTTTATGTTTAACCTGTATGGGTATGTATGGTCATATGCATATATGTGTGTATGTAAAAGCTATCAGTTGTACCTCAGCTTTTCCTAAATACTACTGAGCTCACATTCGAGAGTAACTCAGAGGAATCACAAAAGAAGGCAAAAGGTAAAATTGCATTTTGCCTCCAATTTTGTGCAAGAAAATTGAGAGAAAAAATTACTTCTCTACTTTCAGTTGTTCTCTTATAAGGAACATGCCAACTTCCATGTGGGTCCCTGTATTTATGTGAGATAAGAGTAGCTGGATGTCCCAAAAGGAGCATGTCCTGGCTGATTTCCTTTCAGGGAAGTTACAAAGAAGAAACCTCTTTCATCTGAACTATGTTTATAAATGATAAAGTGGAGAGAGATTTCTTCTGTCATTCCTCCAAATTATTCTTGAATGTGAATTCATCAGTATTTAGGAAGAACTCAGGTATAACCACAAACTGTAACATGTAAGTAGATTTTTTTTTAACCTCTACTGTGAATATTGGATTGATTAGGAAGAAAAAAGCATTACTATGTTGGGCTTTCCCAGAGTCTACTATGTTTTACATAGTATCTGCATAATACATATTTTCAGTTTCATCCGGGTAAGAATTCACTGATGTTGGGAAAAAAGAAACTGCAGACTTGCTAAAAGTGCTCACATCTATTATATTTATGATATGTCTGTATCTTTAATTCTTTGGTGTCCAAGAAAGCACATACTAGGCTGAGAAAGTTCCCACTCTATTTATATTTCTAAAGCTTTCCAAGAGCCACATGATGGTTATTAGAACATGAGTTTTCTACATTTTTCCTCCATTTTATCTCTGTAGGCATGCTTCCCTGCAGAGCTTTAGATCAGAGGAATATCTAGCACACTCTGCCTGGGAGCCATGTCTCTGGGTGGCAGCTGGCTACTCCCTCATGACAAGTGAGCTCAGGCGCAGCTCTCGGCCATTGTCCCTGCATTCATAGCGTCTCAGCCCCAGGCGTGTTCTGTGGTGCAAGAGCCCCTCTTGTCTCCTTGTTTCTCCACCCCCTTATCATAGGCCATGGTTTTGCCCAGTGTAGAGTGTCAGCAGCTGGCATTCAAGGCTTTCTCCCCAAAGACCTTTGGTCCATTCTAAAAATATTTTGTTGTGGAGTAGAATCATTGCTTTCTAGCCTCATCTTGGGATATGTCTCTCCTTGCTCCAGTGGACACATCTCTTCAGTACAAACTGGATATCCAGTGTGAACAGATTCTGTTGGCTCTCCACCCTTAATTCTCTAAGGAAGATCTCATCCCATCTCTCACCCTGGATAAAATCTATAATTCAGATCTTGGTTATCTCTCTCTCAGGACCAGATCTCAGGAACCCTGTGACAGTTCCAGTTTCCCGTGCCTTAGTTTTGGGGGGGAAAGCCATGAGAAGGCAGAGGCCTCTCGTAAAGGATTCGGATGCAGCTCTTCAAGGTCTTCTGCTCCTTGGTGTTCACACCCAAGCCCTCAATTTAGTTAGGAAGTGATCAGGAATGTGGCGCGTAGAGCACCCAGGGGCTTCAGTTTGGTGTCACTTCCTGGCCCCACACCCAACGTGTCAGCTCAGAGCCGGAACATACCCAGCCACTTCTTGTTAGAGAACCACCCCTCAAAGTTCGTGTGTCTCCACAAAATACATTCTTTCCCTGGGTATCACTCTAGGACATCACTCTGATCCTTTTCCAGTATGGTTATTCATACTAGGATCAAACATTTTGTCACACAAAGAACACAGATTTCCTCAGCTTTAGATTGACACTTCATTCTTCACTTGAGTTTAAGGAAGTCAGAGGTTTGTTGGGCTTAGAAAGAAGCCAGCAGGGCTGGCCACAGGCTTCCCCTCGATTTCCCTTCAGAGTGTCTAGAGATTGCACAGTGAGAAGCAGTTGAAGTCAGGAGTTCTGCAAGGAGACCAGTGTCAAAGGGCCAGGCATGATTTCTGGTGTGACTTGCATTTCAGTTTATAAAATATGACGACTAATATTAAGTGTTAACAAATAGTAAATTAATTAATATGAGAGGGAACAGTTTCCTATACTGCATGCAGGTGTCTGAGTAAAAGTGAATTGTAGGTTACGTAGTGTGGGAACCTTACATGCTAACACACACATGCAGCCTGGCCCATCTCATTGAAATACAGGAAAGTAGCCGTTAAAGGCATAGTTTGGTCAGCTTAGTGGAGTCTGATGGCGAGGGGGGGTTCCCTCCCATAATCTTTTCAAAGCTCTGAGTTGTTTGAATTTAGAGATTCATATATACATATGGATTTTATGAAACTTGTTTCATATGCTATGGTAAGAAAAGATAACTGTAAGAAAAAAAGACAAATCAAACCTCAGTGATTTTTTTTTTAAGTTCATCCTAAGAAAACGGTTCTGTTGTCATCCACACAGCTCGTTTGCAACTGAATTAGAAAAAAATACTGAATTGTTGGTTTTATAACAAAAAGCGTGACTTCTGTGGCTTTCCAAATGAAAGTGTTGTTACTAGAGCATTGCTGGTTATTCTAAGTGTTTCTATTAGCAGCAGTTTAATAACCAGTCCTTTTAATCTCAAGGCAGCAAGAGTTGGTTTTCACAGAGATACCAGCCCATATTTGTCCAAGTGTTCAGTATGTGACTCATGATTGTTCCTGCGCCGCTGGATGGCGTCCAGGTCTTTGCCTGAACTAACCTTCGTAGACATTTGAGTCAAATTAAGAGTCCCTCAGCTGAGATCTCAGTGGTATCATCTTTCCCTAATACAGTAATCCTCTCTCCCCAAACCCAAACACGAAAGATTGCCATGCAAGCTTCCCAGGACTAGAGGCATCTCTTAATTAAATGATAACACATATTGTGACTAGTAGTATACTGGAAATAATTGTTGTATATTTCTATTGAGTGATTTGGAATTTGAAATTGTTAGGAAAACCAGACCCTTTTAAAAGAGGTAACTAAATAAGGAAAATTAAATATTGGCTGTGACAACTTAAAGACACCACCACTTTCATTCTGTTTCTCTATGATATTTCAAATCATAAATGTCCCTTTTTATCAGTAACTTCTAGAAGGGTCAAGAGGATTTTTCAGATAATCCTCCTGCTTTCTTGGACATACTTTTTAATAGTGGGTATTAGAATTTACTACATTATAGCTTTAAAACACGTTTTTCCAAAAAGAAACATACTATTTCCTTTCCTCCCATAATAATTTTTGAGCATTTATTAAATTATTTTAGAAACAGAAGATTTCCTTTCTTATTTTTTTCTTATTTTTATTTTCATTAGTTCCACCATTCTATTTCCAACATCTGGACCACATGGGAAGAAGACTGGACCACTATGAGAAACCAGAACTATCACTGGGTTCTTACGAATTTGTTGCTACTTTGGATTACTGCCGGGTAAGCGTCCCCAGGACTTGAAGTGTTTATACATTGATGTCAGGTTCAAGTGAATAACTTTCATAATGTAAAGAGCTCTCTTGATTCACAAACAAAGCATTTTGGTAGTGCCATTGGGATTTGGAAATGCCCAAGATACAAACCAAGTCTTCTAGATCATTAACCTGATTAAGATGTGAGACTATTTACTGCTGTGGTCATTTTTAAATATTAAAAGTGCAACCAGAAATAGAAAGTAATTTACTTTTTTTTTTGTCTCTACTAGATAGCATAGAGTCTCTCTACCCCCAGTCTCCAACCCAGGAATCTCCCCTAGACTACCTCAGCTGCATGAGTGCCTTAATTTAAAAATTAAGGTAAAAAGTTTAGCTTTCCTTGTAAGAGCATGAACTGTTAGTTCCCAAACCACTTCCTCAGCTATATCGTCAGTGTACAGAATCCTCACCTTTTACTCTGAAATCCAAACTCCTTTTACATGTCTAGGATTTTTATAGCAGATTTATTTATTTATACATACAAGAGCTGGGGTTCAGGCCAGAGGTGTGGGATGGTGAGAGGATTCACCAGAGACAGAGTGGGGAGCAGAACAGGCAGATGGATGGAAATACACTGCTGAGGGGAGCAGCGGGGGAGACAGGAGAGGTCTGCTGCGCCATGTGGGAAGTTCCCTGGATCAAACTCTGCTGCAATGGCTGCAGCTGGCTTCATAGTGCTGAGACGTAACCCCTTGAGCCACCAGGGAGGCCCATGTCTGGGATTTTTTTCCATCCTCCTGTTATGGCTATACCTATCCCACCTGGCAAACTCCTTATTTCCTAACACCTGGCTGAAGTGTGTGTGTGTGTGTGTGTGTAACACATGCACAAAGAGTAGGAACACTCAAATTTTTCTGATTTCATCTTGCTAATGGTTTACTGAATTTTCTGGGTTATTTTTGTTATTTTCATAGAATTTGGTCCATAGATCTACTTTAGTAGTTATCTTGAGGAAATTTGAATCTTCTTAGAATCTTCATAGAACAATAGACTTGCTCTAGTCATCATGCTGGCAGCTTCCACAGTAGCTGGCACAGAGTAGGCAGCTGATGAATGTATGTTTCCCTTCTCTAATCTCATAGTGCGGAGTCATCATTGTGAATACCTTGTATGACTTTAAAGTACTTGAATGATTTAGAAATATCTTCTTGGGTATGAGATCTTGACTGATAACCAGCAGTGATTTATTTCCTTGCTTCCCCTTCCAAAAATGAATTCCTTGATCCCAGAAAACAACCTCTGGTGCACCATTTTTTTCACGTATGTTTTGCAGTCCATGAACAAAGAACATTTCTTTAAATTAGAAGTTTATTTAATTGATTGCTTTTAATTTTTTTTTCAATTAATAACTTTTGTATTTATTTTAGCATTTTATGTGATTTCTTCACTATATTCCATAGAACTAGTTATTAAAGCAAAGTTAAGTCTTTGTTCGTTTAAAATGCTATAAGATTTGAACATGTTCTTGGAAATGTAAGAATACTTTCGGTACAAATGTGTTATTTCAAGCAAAAAGCATGTCCTACAGTACTGATAACTGAGACAGTTGATTTGTTCTTTACTGCTACTGACTGAAGGGGAGTGATTTGGCAGAACATAAACATTTGAAGTTCTAATTAAATGTAATAAAGCCATTATAACTAGTGATGGAAAATCTATTCACTGATCTTTGCAACTGTCATATAAATCTAACCATGGTCTGAGTTACCACGTCTTTGCCAAAAAGGTTACGTTATCTTGAATTTATATTTTTTTAGTAGAAACTTGGGCAGAGAGTCAAATCTATTTCTGGGAACAAAAGTCTTAGTATCTTCAAACTTTGTTATCTGGAAACGTTCCAGATGTCTAATTGATGAGAAATCTTGCCCAGCAGGCAAGGAGCCAAATGAAAATTATACATTTTGAAGAACTTTGTAAACTTAATCTTCCTTTTATTATTCCAAGTAGCATTCAATATAAAAGATGCTGTAAATATCTTCAAATTTAATTAAAATTTAAAATATAAATGAAGTATAATAACGAGTTGCCTTAGGGATTTGAATGACAGGAAAGAGCTTATTTAATTCTAATATTTTTTAGTACCGTGCAGCTTAGAGGAAAATTACAAAATCTCATTTCCCTATTCATTTTTGTTTCTTTTAATACCAATTTTAGGTGTGAAAATGGGCATTTACTGAACATTTACTCTGTGTGAAGCTCTGTGCTAAGTGCCTGAAATCGTTCATTTCTCACAGTGATACCATTTTATGAGTGCACCATTAAAAGGGGAAACGAGGCTCATGAAGTTTAGGTACCAACCTTAGTCCCCACATGTAGGAAGTGATGGAGGCAGACTGAAACCCTCTCTGTACAATTAGGAGTCCCCCCCTCTACCTGTCAGTCTGCTGTGGATGTGGAGACAGTATTTAGAAAATTACCTTGGAGTTCCCTTGGAAAATCACCATGGAAAAAAGACCTCAGCTCTGGGACATAACAGTTTTCCACTTAGCACTTTACAGGATAGAGTGGCATATAAAGTGTACCTGAAATGTAAAATCGCGTGTCATCTAGCCTTTTCTTTTTCCTAAATAAAAATGTAACTTCTTCACTTCATTTTAATTTACTTTTACTTTTATTGGATACCTCACATGTCCAAGGCACGTGGGCATGTCCTGCCAGTGATACTGAAATTAGCGAGATGATTGATGAACCTGACCTCAAGACACCTGCTGTGTATAGGCCCAGTAAGAAAAGTATATAGTTACCATACAAACCAATTATGATCAATGTAGTAAGGGTGGATTAATCAAACTACCGTAAGAAAAGATGAACAATAACATGGTTTGGAGGGTCACAGAAAGATTTAAATAGGAAGTGACATTTGAACTGGTTAAACCATGAGCAGAGAATGGACATATGGAAATGGGGTATCTAATAAATGTTGAGCAGAAGCAATTCTCACAAAGGAATTTGCAGTTGACTCCACTTCTTCAGGAGCTAGGCAGTACTGTGGATGAGTAATGTGGACTGGTATGGGGACAAGATAATTGGTGACTAACTTCCCCCTTCCTCCAAAACATTTTCAAATTCAAACATTTTTAAAAGCACTATGCCAAAGCAAACAATTCTCTGGCCAAATTCTTGGCCTGGGCCCACCGGACTTGACTTTTGGATAGGAAATACTTTGAAAATGGCAAGCACTTAAATTAGTTGGAGGAATGCGTATTGGGAAATAAGAGGAAGTAAAGCTGGGAAACTGTTTGGATACATAGACTATCCCTTTGCTTTCCATTGGGTCTAACATCCTACCTTTGATCTCTTAGAATAAGTATTTGCAGAGTCTTGGATGTCAGGCCATTGACAAATTTATGTTAATTCAATAGACCTTGAGGACAGTTAATGGTAAGATGGAGTTGTCTCCATTTCTCTGTCAATTCATCCACGCACACATTCATTAACTCAATCAACCTGCAGTTGTCAGCACTTTTTGGTTTTTTTTGGTGCCTTATTTCATGCACAGTTCTAGCGACCCAGTAAATCTTCTCTACTTGGGGTTGGTAGCAACATGATCTGTATTGCATCTCAGTCAGTCTATTCTTTTTTTTTTTTAAGATTTATTTATTTATACATACAGCTGGGGTATAGGCCAGAGGTGTGGAGTGGTGAGAGGCTTCACCAGAGACATAGTGGGGAGCAGAACAGGCAGATCAGAAGTACACTGTTGAGGGGAGCAGCGAGCGAGGCAGGAGAGGTCTGCAGCACCATGTGGGATTCTCCCCGGCTGGGCGTCGAACTCGCATCGCCGCTGCTGACAGCTCCAAAGCGCAGCACCCAACCGCTGCGCCACCAGGGAGGCCCTCAGTCAGTCTATTCTGATGACCTCTAGATTATGAGGAGAAGAAAGATTGGAAGCAGGCAAGTAAGACAAATCAATGCAGCAGTCCGAGCAAAAGAAAATGAAGGTAGTCTAACAGTTACTAAAAAAAAAAATTAAAACTTGAATTATCATCTGATTCAGCAATTTCAGTTCTGAGTATATACCCAATACAATTGAAACTGTACATTTAAACATGTTTAAGATGGTATATTTTATGTTATGTGTATTTTCCGGTTTTTCATAGCATTTTCTACCATATTCATAGCATTATCCACAATAGCCAAAAGGTAGAAACTACCCAAGTGCCTATTGACAGATGAATGGATAAAATAAAAATTTATACACTTTGTATTCCCCTTGGGTAACCCACCACCAGTTCACCCGTGATCCATCTCCGTGGTCCCTTGTGTCCTTTTCTACTCCATTTATATATATAACAAATAAAGTATATATTTAAAAAAAATTATACACACGTGTATAATGAAATATCCAACCTTAAAAAGGAAGGAAGTTATGACACAGGGTTCAGTATTGAGGACATGATGTTAAGTGAAATAATCCAGTCACAAGACTGATAAATACTGTCTGATTCTACTTGTATAAAGTACTCAGAGGAGTCAAATTCATAGAAACAGAATGTAGAAACAAAGAGTGTGTTTCCAGGGACTGGAGGGAGACATTGTAAGGGTGCAAAGTTTCAGTTTTACAAGATAAAAGGGTCCTAAAGAGGGATGTTGGTGTCTTAACAGTGTGAATGTACTTCATACTCCCAGATTCTACATTTAAATGTGTTTAAGGTGGTATATCTTATGTTGTATTTATTTTCTACAATTTAAAATAATTTTTTAAAAGAGAGAAAATGAGGATCTAAATGCGGGCACTTATTTGGGTGGGGATGGGAAGGAAGAGGGACATTCCAGGACAGAGTGAGATGTCAAGGCCAGATAATTTGAGAGGACACTGCTTTCTGGTAATTTTCTTATAGAAATTACCAGTTAGTGGGAGAAATGTTGTATTAACTTCTAAAATTTTGAGTGTAAAGAGCCGGCAGTTGTGCTATAGCTAAATGGATGCTTGTCTGGAGCTCAAAAAGGACATCAGTATGAGGGAGAATTTGAGGAGCTGCCTCCATAGAGGTGCTGGTTGAAACTGAGTAAGTGAATGAGATTTCCATGATGGAGCAGGTGGATAGAAGAAAGAAGAGGGTATCCTTTGGAGAAAGCTAAGAAAAAAGATAGAGTCAGCAGTCAGAAAGTGAGAGAGGAAATGACCCCATTGCACATTGGAAGCTAAAAGAGCAGTTCCATGCCTAACATGGCAAAGAAATAAAGACATTTAGGAGAACTGGATTTTATTTCTTTTTTTTTTTTAAAGATTTATTTTTTATTTATACATACAAGCTGGGGTACAGGCCAGAGGCGTGGGGTGGCGAGAGGGTTCACCAGAGACAGAGCGGGTAGCAGAACAGGCAGATCAGAAATACACTGCTGAGGGGAGCAGTGGGCAAGGCAGGAGGGGTCTGCCGCGCCATGTGGGATTCTCCCTGGCCGGGGGTCGAACTCGCGTCGCTGCTGCTGACAGCTCCACAGCGCAGCGCTTAACTGCTGCGCCACCGAGGAGGCCCTGGATTTTATTTCAAGTCAGGCAAGAAGGCTGTGACCAATTTCATAGAGTGGTTTTAGTAAAGTGTCATGGAAAATCAGGTTTTTACAGTTTTATGTGTGTAAAACATGGCTGATCCAAGCAAGTTGGACTGATCAGGGAGAGTAATCCACTGAGGAAACCCATTAGAGTTTTCTAGGCACAAAATGACATGCTTCTGATGGTTAACAGTAGGGGTGGGGTAAAGCATGTGAAAGAAGCATTTTGGGTTTTGTTTCTTTGTTTTTTAATTTTATTTCAAGTTTAATTTTAATGTTTTATTAATTTTCTTACATTGTTGTTCATTTTCAAACAGAATTTAATTTTCCCCTCAGGTGTTGTCCCCATAAGTGTCCCCTCACCTAGCACCCGCAGTCCATCCCCACAGTCCCTTCTGCTAGTCCCTCACCTGTTTTGACCCCTTTCTCTATCCCTCTTCTATTGTATGCCTGAGATCTATAGTCAGTTTGTGAATTTTTTTTTCTCTGACACTTTGTTTGGTTTCTCTATATTCCACATGCAAGTGAAACCCTCTGGTATTCATCTATTTTCTTCTGACTTAGTTTGATGGGCATAATCCCTTCCAGCTTCATTCATATTGCCATAAATGCCATGAATTTATCTTTTTGATTTTTGCTCAGTAGTATTCCATTGTGTATATATCAATTTTGAAAGAAAGTGAGTCTCCATGATTGAAGGAAAAGGAATAGTCAAATCTAATTGATGTTTTAAAGCCTTAGAGTTGGCATGTTACAGAAAGAAGTGGAGGAGAAAGTAATTTAGAAGAATAATGTAAATACATAGAAAAGTTACAGTGTAGCACTCCTGTAGAAAAGGATAATTTACACTTAGGGAAAGCATTCAGAGGGAGCTCGTAATGGTAAATTTAGGAGAGAATACAAGCATGGTAAAGGTTTGTTTGGGTTGGTGATATAATTAATTTAGTTAATGGAAATGATTGTTATTTTCATTCAGTATATATCAACTTAAGCCTATGCAATGAATTAAATTGGTAGGGATAAGGATAATTCACAATAAAAATTGCTAACATAGATAGCAGTATTTTTCTTTCATTTTTTTTGTTGGTTTGATGTTAGATGTGGCAAGTGATAGTTTCTAGGTTGATCATTTTTCTGTCCTACACTTTTCTATTTTCCAATGGAAGATTTTTGTTAGGAGAATGTCATATCTTGCCTTATAGTGGCTATAGAATGAATCAATGAGATAATTGGAGATATCATTATCTAGGTTTGTAATTACAATAATTACAATATCCCGTTTTAGAACACTTGTCCTTTATCATAAAGTTAAAAATTAAATTGGTTTAACTCTTCAGTCTCTAGTGTGAGTCTTTTACATTGTTGGCCTGTGGCTCTCTCTCTTTTTTTTTTTAAAGATTTATTTATACATACAAGCTGGGGTACAGGCCAGAGGTGTGGGGCGGCAAGAGGGTTCACCAGAGACAGAGTGGGGAGCAGAACAGGCAGATCAGAAATACACTGCTGAGGGGAGCAGCAGGCCAGGCAGGAGAGGTCTGCCGCACCATGTGGGATTCTCCCTAAGACCCAACTGAAAGAATCACTTCCTAAGAGCTATTTGAACACCAGCCAGTAATGGAACCAACAACTACAAAATATTTATACAGCAGCTGTTTTATGTTATAGTGATTGTTTTAAACAGATAAAAATAAAGGCCCAATATTCTACTTTTTACCATAAATAGGAATGAGATAGGTAAGTTTCTAACAATATAGTATAATCTTAATGTGTGCAATTACATTTTTGTATATAACTTCTTATCTTTAAAACTGGAAGAACTTATAAAGGAAGAAATTTGAAAATAACAACATCAAGTTAATGATATAAATTAAATCAATTCCCAAAAACAAGTGCTTATTTTTGTATTCGTTCTCTTTGGACAGAATTTGTCATGTTCCAGGAATGTTTCCTCCTGTAAGGTGGAGTGTTATAAACAAGGCTGGACATGGACAGTACATGCTTTTGCAAAATTGTAGCAATAAGGTCTTTGGGGCTCTATGAAAGTGAATTTTCTCTGCTACATATTATAATACTGTCCAATTCAATCATGGGACCTAGGTCATACCCTAAAAAATAAATAGCTTTTATCTTTTTTATAGCATCAGAGACTGTGTTCTAGAAAGTGATTTACTTCCACAGATGTTACATCCTCAATATCGAATAGAACACTGATGTTTCAACAGCAAGAGCTTCTGAATGTTTTAATTTGATTATGAAATATATGCACTTCATAATTACATGTTTATGTGATTTATTTGCTTTCCTGTAGAAGAATAAGCCTCCCAACCCACCAGCCTTTATCTTCATGATTGATGTTTCATATAGTAACATAAAGAATGGACTTGTGAAGCTCATCTGTGAAGAACTGAAGACCGTGCTGGAAAGACTTCCAAAGTAAGGGAACTGCCGTTCTTTTTATAGCTTATACAATGCTGTTAAATTAATTTGTTGGTAGGAAATTTACTGGACAGGAAACAAGTGATATCTTTTGCTAATGAGGACATTGGTAATTCTTTATAGGTTAAACAGTACCAATCTTTTAAATCCTATAAAAGTCAGAGTGATCTTTGGTACAAAGCAAAAAGAAAAAAAACCTGATAATTAATGCTGTAGTGAACAGCATTCAAAATGCACTGTCAGCTGCAAGGAGAATCTCAACAGTGTGGTAGAGAAGACTTTGGAAGCTGTGTTTTCCTTTCTCAAAAGCATTATTTTACCTGTGGACACTGGTAGTGGCTGGACTTGGTAAACATCTAAGGGATGACTGAAAAGAGAATTCTTATGGTGACTTTTTAGCCAAATTTCCTCTTGCCCTTATAATACACTACCTAACCTGTTTGCAGCTTTCCTGCCTCTGTGTTCTGTGATTGTGCAAGTACGTCTTTCCATAGCAAGGGCAGTCCACGAAAGGAAAGGTGGAAAGGCAGCTTAGCAAGCATGGTGTACAAACTAGTTGTTTAGGATGGGGATTTGCATCTAGTAAGGAGACTCAAGAACAGAGAAAATGCCTTCCTTTATGAGAGGAAGACATGTTGAGAAAATAAACTTAAGAAGGACGGTTGGGCACATACTACCTGATCGGTCTCAGCTTCTTCCCACTCTGCCCCTGAACAGAAGCAATCTTTGTTCTGGAAAGGGAGCTCTGGCGGTGGCTCCTCTGCAGCCCCAGAACTGGGGCTGCCCCTGCTCCTAGACACACACATATGGCTGTGCGTGATTGTGCGTGAGGCTCAGAGGAGGGAACTCTGGACCTCCCAGGAGTAGTTTTGTTTGTCTCCATGAAGCTGAAATCATAATATTCTCGGGCATGGTTTGGAAAAGCTGTGGGGATGTTTAAAAAACATTGAGGTGATTTCAAACTGAATTATAAAATGAAGAATAAGCTGGGGGCAGGCTGAAGAGGGAGCATCAGAAAGGCATCCGCTGCCTGCGGCCTTGTGACTACCTCATTCTTAGGGACACTTGAGAAGTAGGGACTTTTTTCTCACCGTGATGTTATTTTATCATCCAACTCTATACCTGTGCTGTTTAAATTTTAAATCTTGAGTTTTGAGTTTGATGAAGATGAAGGAAAACTACTTTTCCGAAATGCTCTCTCATTCCTTCTCTCACCCCACTTTTGCTCACCGACCATGTGTTCCTTTTCAACAAGTGATGCTATGAAACTTTTAAGTCATAAAATCACACTCTTTCGGTAGGTGTCATTATTACTTTGGAATCCCATTGGAGCAGATGTGTGGCTTTGGCAAAAGATAAGAGGAAAAAAAAAAAAGATATTGATGGCTCATTCCCTGCAGCTGTCCAGATACCTCTCTCAAAAGTTTTTATTCAAGCCCAAGTCTCTTTTCTCCATTATTTTTTAAGACTAATTTAATTGTTCTTTTTTCTCTTTTTCCCCCCCAACTTTATTTTGGGTTATGTATGTATGTAACTTTATAAACATTTTTATGATGATATTTTCAAGATTTTGATTTACTTCTTAGAAGTAAAGCAGTTAATATGCCAAATAACTTTTTTAAAACACAGTTAAAATCATGATGAATATCTTATGTTCATCTTTTAGTTAAACTTTTGAAAAGGGAAGGCCCCATTCTTTAGCATTTAGCTTTGAATTTATGTCTTTGCTATCACCAGGTTGCCAAACTTTTCTGTCTTCTCTAGAACTGAAAAGGTTTGAAATATTTCACCTGTTATTTAGCTCCAGCTCTTGGGTATTTTCTGGTTGTTTATTTTTAATGTTATTGAAGAGAAATTGTTCAAAGTGCTTGACTTTCAAATATTCTGGCTCATCCAGTTGCTAACATTTTCATTCTCTGTTAGATTTATTCATTAAAATAATAGGAACAAATGCTGGGGGCTGGTCACTGAAAAGCAGAAGGACAACGATGTTTTGTTCTATATGGAATCTTTTATGTAACTCCACAGAAGCTGTAGAGTTAGTGTGAAGGAGAGGGTAAGCATTTTCTTTCAGATATGATTTAACAAGGCAGTTATACTGTTGAAGAAGAAAATTTTAATTTAGTTATTTGTTTCTCAAACAAATTAAAAAATAATATGTTCCCATGGAGATATGTACTAATACTTTGAAATACTGTGAGATGTTCTGATGAAATTTTTTTAATGTTAATTTAGATGTTAAGTGAACCCTCTGAGTCCCAGGATACTCCTTTCCCATCTCTTGAAAATGTCCAATCCCAATGGGAAATAGCAAGCCAGAATCATCGTCATTTTTCTTTTGTGCTTTTTTCTTTCCTTAGCTCCAAGATAACTATTAAGAGAGAATAGTGTCCTTAATGATTTGCTGAAAATTTTTTCACCTTAGGTAATAAAAGGTTTACTGGGAAATGGGACCCTCACCAGTGTTGAGTTGGCAAACTGGCTCTCAAATTAATCGAGCCTGGATTTGTAATGTTTGCTCATTCCCGTGGTGTAAATACTTCCAACCAGGCTGATTTTAAATTATGGTCTGTCACCAAACTGGCCTTGGGAAGCCATCCTATAGTTATCTTATCAATTGTGCTCTCACTTGCCATCCAAAATACCCTGTTTCACCATACAGTAATCACCATCGACAAAACCTCTGTTCCCACATTTTCCTAGACCCCATGGGGCAGCATGTACATAAACCTTGGGCTCTGAACTTTATTGGCTTTTAGTCAAGAATTGGTGAACTGTTAATTGAAAGGCCCTATATACTAGGGAGTCCACTGATAATATTTAGGCATTTATAAGAGGAAGTAATTTCTGGTTGGTAGCACCATAGGAGGTTTCACAGGGGAAGAAGATTTTGTACTTGGTCTTGAAGTATGTGATTCTTACAAACCGGGAGAGGGGAGGGGTAATATGACTTCACTATATTACAATGATTAGTTGCATGAGGTCAGACTATTGAGGATATTGAGAGGTGTGTGTGTGTGTGTGTGTGTGTGTGTGTGTGTGTGTGTGTTAGTCTTTGTATGTTCAGTTACAGAGGATAAGGATATTTCTGAAAGCTTGCAAAAGTTCAGAACATAAATATTTACCAAATGCCTTTGGAAAGGATTACAAGCTTTGTTTAAACTGCCCACCCACTTATGAAGGCTACATGAAGAACAAGTACCCTCTGTTAGCAGAGGAAGAAGAGAAGAAATAGAACAGAGTTTAAAATCAATAGTTCATTAGCCTGTGCCCTCAGAAACTTTAAGGAAATTGTAGAGTATACATTGGGATCAGCCATTTGAATTTCAGATACTTTCATCCATTTTTTCATTGTCTTATATTCAAGTAACTCTTTATGCCAGGTACAAAATTTAGAAACAGAGAAAGCCAGGTTCTTTTTCAAAAAAGTATTGTCCCCTAAGCAAAATAACTTTTACTGGTATCTAAGGGTCAAAGAAAATGGCGTATGTATTTCATGGCTTTCATGTAATTGTGGAGTAGTATGCATCATCAGTGAAAATTGTTAAGAATATTAGTTATGTCTAAGTATATAGCAGAGAGAGAGAGACTGGCAAAGTGTAACTAGAATGTGGGCCTCTTAATTCTGAGTATGCTAAGTATAGACTTGAATGAGACTATCTGTAACTATTCATGCTTTTATTCCCCTTTCAGGAAGATTGAGCTCTTGTTTTGGAATTCCTCGAAAACAGTATTAGCTTTTTCACTGTTTGTTATGATTTGGGGACCTTTATTGCTTTCATTGTCTTGCCAAGACCATCACCAGTCCTCTGCTAATAAGAATGGCACTGTCAGTTCCTGTGTGTGATCTAATTCACATGCCGCAGAGTCCTCAAGGTCTAGCCCATTTTCTGTTGAAATTCTCTAGGACTCTCAATGTAAGAAAAGAATCACATAGGGCGAGCCAGTTCTTTCTTTTAAAAAAATAGTTGCCCTGTTAGTACTCTGAGTGTGCCTTTCTCTTACTTCACATATTCCATTTGTTCTTCTCACCTTCTGGTGAAATCAGAGAGAGTTTTGGTTATAAAAATTATAATAAACCTGACTTGTTTATGGGGACGGAGGGGACTAAGATTGCAATTCCTATGGATTGAGAATAAACATATTAAATAAATATAAAAAATGTTTTCATAATGTCCATTTGCTTTTTTTACCTTGAATAATAAGAATTTTCTTTGTCAACTATTTTTTAGTAATCTTCATCTCCTACCGCTGTGACTCAGTACTCAGCTGGTAAAAGAAATAAAGATCAAAACTTTAAAGATATCTGTTGTATATTTTATACTCATTGAATTTCAAATAGAAACCTCCCTCTTGTTGTAAATTTATTTTTTAAAGATTTATTTATTTATGCATACAAGCTGGGGTACAGGCCAGAGGCGTGGGGCGGTGAGAGGATTCACCAGAGACAGAGTGGGGAGCAGAACAGGAATTGACAGAAATACACTGCTGAGGGGAGCAGCGGGCAAGGCAGGAGAGGTCTGCCGTGCCATGTGGGAATCTCCCCGGCCGGGCATCAAACTCGTGTCGCCCGCTGCCGACAGCTCCACAGCGCAGCACTTAACTGCTGTGCCACCAGGGAGGCCTCTGTAAATTTATTGAAGAACCTCAAACACTTTTATTTCTTCACAGGGACGAGCAAGAAGAGACTTCTGCAATTCGAGTTGGTTTTATCACATACAACAAAGTTCTTCATTTCTTTAATGTGAAGAGTAATTTGGCTCAGCCTCAGATGATGGTGGTGACTGATGTTAGCGAGGTCTTTGTTCCTTTGTTGGATGGATTCCTTGTCAACTATCAAGAATCGCAAGCTGTGATTTACAAGTAAATACCAACGTTTTTATCATTTAGAAAAGAAATCTGAGTATCTGGTTTCGATTGCATTGTGTTTTGATTCAGTGACACATTACTTTGTGTCTTGTCATTAGCAAGGGGGCTTGGAAGCATGGATTGGATGGCTCTGTCATTATGTTAATCTGTCTCTTTTCGATGTTGACCATTGCCTAAAAGGAGGACTGTTTTTTACACTCACACTCAAATCTATTTTGTCTGCTGCAAAGGTAAAGCAAAGATCTTCCTGCATGTGGCTGAGTGATGGTGATAGTCACTAGAGATATAGCCACTAGCTCAAGAATGTCTAGTCTAACCACAGGTTCTCTGGTGGTGGGAGAGCTGCAGTGACTACTCCTGAGGGGAGAAATCCTAGACTGTCAAAATATTAATAAGGAT
Organism: Scalopus aquaticus; assembly: GCA_004024925.1. Taxonomy (NCBI): domain Eukaryota; kingdom Metazoa; phylum Chordata; class Mammalia; order Eulipotyphla; family Talpidae; genus Scalopus; species Scalopus aquaticus. The sequence goes on from PVIJ01011101.1 coordinate 33,873, forward strand.
ATAAAATAATGGTAGTTCATTAAAAAAGTCATAATGACTTATTGTCTCAGATCAGTAATGTGATAAATAGAAAAAAAGTATTTACAAAGAGTGTGATTTTGTGAATATCCTAACCATAAATTTTGGTGCCAAACCACCCCAGGGTATCATTCCCTGAGGAATTTCCTGTGAAGTTCACCCATTCATGTTTGGTGTCAAATGAAAACTGTATGTATTTAGGCTTGAGATGTCAATGATTTATTTCTTGAAATTATAAGTATAAGTATGCTGAACATTTGAAATATTTTGCTCATTTATTTTTTCAGCTTATTGGACCAAATTCCAGAGATGTTTGCAGACTCTAATGAAAACGAGACCGTCTTTGCTCCTGTCATCCAGGCTGGCATGGAAGCACTAAAGGTGAGAAGTCGTCTCTTTTAACTGCTAGTAAATCACACACACACACACACACACACACACACACACACACCACAAAGTTTCATCTCTGAAAGAGGGTTGCTAGCTTGCCAAACTGCCCAGCAACTTTAGGAGGAGGAACTGGGCCAGACCACAGAGTGCCCCCAGCATTTATATTCCAGCTCTGTTAGCCTCTGAACAATTGATTTTGTCAGGAGTTCCAGTTTAGCTCCTCCCTCTAGCATTTCTATGAACTTTATATGATCTATTTTAGAATTACTGCAGTGCTATTTGAGCTACCAGATGCAGAGAGAGTAGTTTCCACATATCCCTTTCCTGTCCTAGAGTTTTCAAACTTGCGTAGACAACGTCCCCAACAGTCAGGGCACGTGTGAACAGCAGGCAGGACCTCCCTGAAGCAAAAGCAGATATGACTTGAGCCTGTCTCTCGTTGGGGAAGCTGAACCCAAAAAACTTGGGTCTTTTTCATAGTAATGGACACAATCTGAGGAAGGCAAAATTACTAAAAAGCACTTTTTCTGAATCATTATTACTTTGGCATGAGCCTTGTACCACTTTAGCTGTGATAGCTAATTCTTGAGGTGTAAATTTTATTTTTCAAGTTAAATTATAATTACCTTTTAAAATGATGACTAATAATAATAACAGTGACAGCAGCAATAATAAACTGGAACTGATAGTGTAGAATTGTGTTCAGGAGGGAGTCCATGTAAATTTTGCATCTAACTATCACAGTTTGCTTATGAGTACAGTGGTTCATGACCGGGTTCCTTTATCTTTGGAGTGTTTACTCATTGGATCAAAGACTTGCATGTGTCTCTTAAAAGGTCACGGAATGCATGTGAACATCCTGTATGATTGAAAATAAATATACATCATGAAATGACTTGGAGATGTTATGGCTTACCCAGTAGAAGCCAACAGTGGTAACTGATGGGGCTGCTGAAAGACCTGAGAATTCCTGTTTCACTCAGCATTGCTAAAGCAGATATGTTCCATTTCAATCTGAGAGTTTTGTTATTGTTGTTCTTTCTTCAATAAGGTATCTAGAATCCATATCTGAATTTTCTATATGTGGTAAGTCATAGATGGCCCCATATATCCTTGTACTCTAAGAAGTTAGGTCTGAGAATAAAACCTCATTCATGCATTCATGTTGGAAAGGAAGGATCAGTGGATATAATCATCTATAGTTAATGTGTAAAGTAGGGCTTCCCTGGTGGCACAGCGGGTTAAGCGCAGCACTATGAAGCTATCCAGAGCCACTGCAGCATGAGTTCAATATCTAGCCACTTTTCCTTTTACTTTACACATTTTAAAAAAATATTTATTTATTTATGCATACAAGCTGGGGTGCAGGCCAGAGGTATGGGGGTGAGATGATTCACCAGAGACAGAGTGGGGAGCAGAATAGGCAGATTGACTGAAATACACTGCTGAGGGGAGCAAAGGGTGAGGAAGGAGAGGTCTGCTGTGCCATGTGGGAGTCTTCCTGGCTGGGCATAGAACTCTTGCTGCAGTGGCTATGGATAACTTCATAGTGCTAGACTTAACCCATTGCACCACCAGGGATGCCCTATATTTGCAATCTTATTGTTAGAGTAACATGTAATTTTACACTAACGTTGAAAAGTGAGACAAAACTAGTATCTAAATATAATGACGTAGAATAACTTCCCAAATATCAAAGTAAGTAGACGTAGTCTTAAAAAATACAATGAACTCTCTTTAGAAAAGGTGAAGGACTGTCTTAGTAAAGGGGTAGGGAACTGTCTTTTTAAAGTGATCTGTGATGTGCGGGCAGGGGCACGTGCTTGTCTTTGTTCCCTGCCACCAATATCCATACGGAGGCTTCTCACCCCCTCACTGCTGCAGAGGGCTCGGTAGGGTGGTAGCTCTTCAACGAACTGCTTGTGGTGTCACGTCTTAAAGGCAGGTGCTTCTGTACCATGCAGATTTCTGGTCCCGCTCTCAGATTCTGATTGATCAGATTCCCTCTTTTTCCTGATGATTATGTATACTTGGGAGCTACCAGCCAGAAGATGGTTATTCATGCTGCAGTCTCTGAGGGTACCTCTAAATTAACTCACAGCAAAGTTGTATACTGAACTCATGCAGCTTTGTGCGTTATTTTGCACTAATAATGCTTTCAGATGATGATTTAATGTCTTGACTTAAGCTTTTAGTCAGTGGTTAAAATGATAGCACCATGAGGAAAGTTTCTTTCTATTGTAGGACATCATTAAAAACATGCATCCTTCATTTTCTTGCATGTAGAAGACTCACTACTGGTTTCCCAGAGTCCATTATTATAAGCAGTGTAACTCATGTTTCTTTTAGCCTTAACTACCAAGAAAGGTACTAATCATACTCAAGGTAGAATTTTTTATATAATTATTTCATTTCCCTGACCTCCTTACTTATTTCTAATTGTTGACATTTGCTTGGGCAGATTGGTTATATCTGTGTCTTTAAAATAGTCTTTCTCAAAACTTTTCTCGTAGGTTGTTAATATGAATTACAAGTTTATGAAAACATTTGCCTTGCATCTGACAGGAAAATTCTAGGTGATTATAATATTTGAACAAGAGCAGAAGTGCTGCAGAATAATTGGGGTTTGTTGGCAGTTCATGCATTTAGCCTCACGGCAACATTACCGTTTGGATGGAGAAAAAAAGATATTCAAATGTGGTGTGTGTCTGTGTTAGTATTTGGTATGTGTATGATTACTTGGTTACATTTTACAGTCAGGTGATCTTATGAATCTTTCCAGGTCCTGCTTGACTAAGAATCAGACTTAAGTTGGCGTAATATAAGTGATAATAAAATTGTTACCTGGACTTCTTATTGCCTAAGCACTAACATTTTTGAGATTTTGCAAGGCAGTATCTAAATACTGAAGAGACCCCATAATTCATTCTCCTGTTCTTTCAACCAATAGAGGTGTATTCAATGTTTTATAAGGCAAAGTACTGCCCCTGCCTCTAAGTCCACTTATTAAGTATGGTCAAAAAGACCTAAGACAAGATGTTTATTGCTCTGTTCCCAAAAAGTGCAGGGATGAAGGGCAGAGAGTAACTTTGGAAAGCCCAGGGCTACTCTGGTCAGCTGACTAGCCAAGGGGTCAAAGGACGAGGGTCTCATCTGCAGATCGGAAGTGGAAACTGAAGGAGGTCAAAACACAGCTTTTCTTATTGTGGGTCCAAGTGAGGACGTTTTAAGGCTGCACTCCCCCGCCCCCAACAAATTACAGCTTCACACGCTATCAGATAGATGCCAAGTGAAATCTATACTCATGAGTTGTAATAAACTTCATGAAACAAAGTCAAGTAGACAGAAACTAACAAAAAACATGTGCTGATTTGTCACAAAGATAAAAAGGGCCGTCTGGAAAGTTCTTTTTCATACTTCCTCAAAAGTCCTTGACCTCTGCAACTGTCTTCTGCTCTAAGTGCTGCTTTTTCCCCAGTACCTTGCATTTTTAATGTCTTTCCCTCACAGTCTTTCAAAATCTGACTCTCATAACTCAACTATATGTGAATTTCTGGCATTGTCTTTTAACTTGTCTGAAGAACATTTTCTGAGTTAGCTATTACTTCCACAATAAAACTAAATAAATACAATGTGAAGTAAGAATCTGGCAAAAAGTTGTCGGGAAATGACCTTTAGTGGTTATGCTTAAAATAGACCATTATGGGGGAAATCTACTTTTAAATTATCTTGATACACACCTCAATTTAATTTTAAGATGATGTATCACAGCAACATTCCTTCCACAAGTATTTATGGAGCATAAATATTTATAGATAAAAAGTTATTCAACCCAGTGGGGAATGGGGTAGGTACATTGTAGAAAAGTCATGTGGGTTTTTCTTTTTCCAGGGAGCCCTTGATCTGGAGAAGACATTAGGATACATGAGGTTTATGTACCATTGTTAATTCTAAAATAGCGATACGTACAGACAACATCTCTCAGAGGAAAGGACAGTGGAGCTGAATTTTGAACAGAGAGAGGGCAGCCTTTCTCAGCCTTTGCCATCACAATGAGAATGACATTTATCATTCATCTAATTCTGTATGAGAAACTCATATGGATCAAATTAGATTTTGGTCAAAACATAAATTTTGTAGGCATGTAAAGCATAAAATACCTCTCTTATTGCTAGTTAGGACACACTTAATAAGCATGAAATTATGATCCTAAAACCAATAGGAAAATACAAGGAAAAACAAATATGGCTACAGCTTTCCAGTTGTGAGCTTTATTTCTTTATGGGCCCTGATCTAGCGGCAGCCACTGCAGCATGAGTTTGATCCCTGGCCAGGGAGCTTCACACATGGTGCAGCAGGCCTCTTTGTCTTGCCCTCTGTTTCCCTCAATAGTATATTTCAGTGGCTCTGCCTGTTCTGCTCCCCACTCTGTCTCTGGTGAATCCTTTCACCCCTCACACCTTTTGTTTACATAAATAAAAATAAATCCAAAATGTCCTATACCTTTTCTGCTACTGGAATTAAAACAAACAAAAAGTACCTTTACAAGAATAAAAGGGTTATAGAGTTTCAAAATAAAAATGGGGCTTATAAAATTTCAAAATTGTTATCATACTTCTCATACTTTTTGTCAGTATTACCATAAATTTTACTCAGTTTGGTCACTGGAACTAATGTCCCCTTACTGCCCAGAACATACAGGTGTGGTGCCTGTGCGTCTTCATCCATCCTTGCTTTCTTCCTTTATAATGTTCTGTCTATCTCTGGTTCTCAGAGGGAGAGTCGGGCAGCCATAAAGCCACTGCTCATTGCTGGCCCAGCAAAGACAAGACAGGACGCAGGTGTGTGTCAGCTGTGATTGCAGGGGTGTGGCCCCAGTATGTGACTCACGCCACAAAGCATATCAGAACGTCCCTCAGTGGGGCGACTAGGACAAGGCTGGTGTGAATTCTCCCCATCGGTTCTTTGAGAAAGGTATTCACGCGCCTAAGTGTACCTTATTACTAGTAGCAAGTAATATACAACACACCTCAAAGCCCATCCCACTAAATCCAGCCTTGCACACACCAACTCCAGGCTCAGAGGAGGAAGAAATGAATTCCAGGCTGAGTGGACACAATGTGCAAAGAGATAGGGGGTGTGCAAAGCATGTGCTGTATTCCAGGAAAGCTGAAGCCTGTGTGGCTGAGACTTCCAGTGTAAAGGAAGGCGGGGGGAAGAATGTTGGAGCTTCGCCTGGGAAGGCAGAGGCAGACCATCGGCGTGATATTTACTGGCTGTGTCACCCGTGCATTGGACACGCCTCAGTTTTCCGGGACGTGCAGCCATAGTTCTTTCTTCCCTGGGTTACGAGCAACAAATAAAAAGCGTGTGTGGAGGGGCTGGCACTGACCTACACACAGCGGATGTTGGGAGCAACTCATCTCCCTGTTTCCTACTTCCTGCCCCACTCACCTGCCGACCGCTGCCCTGACTTGAGAGACGGCAGATGGTTTGCAGAAGGCAAGATTGGAGACACAATTTATCGCATAATTTAATTTCCAGAAATTTTGCTTGGTAGATTACTTAATCTGCCAAGGGTTAAAGATTAAAATCTCCTTAAATAAAATGTTCAATGCTCCTTATGCCAAATTGATTCTCACAGAGTCTGAATCATCTTTCTGTTATCTCCCAGCACCTGTGACTTTTAAACTTGATCACACTGTCCTCTTTCTGTCATCTGGCTTGACAGCTGGTTCTTGTATCTGCTGTTGCTACAGCTCCACTACAGTCATATGCGCCCTTCCTTGAGGTACCCCATTAGGTCTAACACCCATTTCCTAGAGGTTTCAAGGCAATGCTGCTGCTGAATCAGGATCCAGGGGATTCTGTCATTTACTGTTGTATCACGGGATTCCCCTGGCCCTAAAGACTATACTGTAAGCTAAATAACAAAGTATTTCCACTGTAACATTCTTTGAGTCATTTTTTTCAAATCATGTTAGCTAAGCCCATATTTGAATGTTGGCTCTTCCATTTATTACTTGAACACTTTAGGCAAATCTTACCCCCTCTCTCTAAGCCTCTGTTCCCCAAACGATGTAACGGAGAGAATAGTACCTACCCAAGGACATGAATATCACCATGAGGATTCAGTGATATATATATATATATACATATATAGTGCTTGGCTCAAGGAAGCTGCTTATACTTTGACTTATTTTCTGATTCCCTTAAAAGAAAACTTTCCCACTCAAGGTGTTGTCTGTGATTTTTATTTTTTTTCTTTAGGCAGCAGAATGTCCCGGGAAGCTGTTCATCTTCCATTCCTCCCTGCCCACTGCAGAAGCGCCAGGGAAACTCAAAAACAGAGATGACAAAAAACTGATTAATACGGACAAAGAGAAGGTATTGTCCTTGGCAGTGTCCATGTGTCAGCTATTAAAGAGGAGTTAAGAAAGAATGTCTCCTTTGTGCAAGAAAGAGGGGGAGAGGCTGAATGGAATGTAAAAGTCCAGGCTGTGTTATATATTATAGGGATAATTTGAATTACAAATAATTCAAGAAATTTTACAAACCTAGAAAAAGTGGTGGCTGAAATATTCCTAAATTCAAGTAAGACCTCAAGGATCTTTTTTTTTTTTTAAAGATTTATTTTTTATGTATACATACAAGCTGGGGCACAGGCCAGAGGCGTGGGGCGGCGAGAGGGTTCACCAGAGACAGAGTGGGGAGCAGAACAGGCAGTTGAACAGAAATACACTGCTGAGGGGAGCAGCGGGCGAGACAGGAGAGGTCTGCCGCGCCATGTGGGAATCTCCCCGGCCGGGCGTCGAACTCGCGTCGCCGCTGCCGACAGCTCCACAGCGCAGTGCTTAACCGCTGCGCCACCAGGGAGGCCCAGACCTCAAGGATCTTTCATGTGTAATCCATTTGAGAGTCTGAGTGAGTATGGAAATGGAGGCTGTAGGGGAAATGCAGAAAAAAAAGAGAAAGGAGTGGGAAGAGGTAGATTACACCACGAGACAAGACATCTGAGGTATGAAGCGGAGGAACCTGGACCTCACAGTATTCTTCAGTCAAACCCTCTGGCAGTATGGCCATGCGGACAAGTCAGTGGGAAGGATAAGACCATGATACAAGCAACAGCAGACTAGCTGCCTCACCTAGGTCCTACAAGGGGGCAGGAGCTGTTAGAGTTGATGGAGGATCAAGGAGAACCTTACGCACACAAGTATTTCACACAGCCTGAGCCTGGCATAAACTAGGCATTTTTAATACTGTGGTTCATTTCGTTAGCCCAGTTGATGATACTGGAAAACATTCTTTTCATAAAAGAAAAAAAAAGTAAGAATTCAATAGAAATGTCAAAATTAAATTAAAACTATTTTGTGCATCTTTTTCTTCAGACACTTTTCCAGCCCCAAACTACAGGGTATGACTCACTGGCCAAGGACTGTGTGACTCACGGCTGCTGTGTGACGCTTTTCCTCTTCCCCAACCAGTACGTGGATGTGGCCTCTCTGGGTCTTGTGCCTCAACTCACGGGAGGAACTCTGTACAAATACAATAACTTCCAGGTAACAGCCAGCAAGTCCTTCACCTGGGTTTTCTTTGACCCTTTCACTTTGGGCACTTAGATGATAGGCTAAGCAAACTGTGCCCCCAACAGACAAATGTAAACTTAAGAGCCGATCGAAAAGTGACACCATCTGATACTTATCTTTCTCTTTTTGACTTATTTTGCTCAGCATAATCCCCTCCAGTTCCATCTGTGTTATTAAAATGCCAAAAGTTCATCTCTTTTGATTGCTGAGTAATATTCCACTGCGTATATATACCACACCTTCGTAATTCACTCATCTATCTTTGGGCACTTAGTTTACTATTTCCTGAAGTTGACTATTGTAAATAGTGCTGCAGTGAGCATTGGAATGCATGTATCTGTATTTTTGCATAAACCAGGTCAATGCTGAGAAACAGAATTGCTGGATCATGTGGCAGATCTAGTTTTAATATTTTTAGCAACCTCCATACTGTTTTCCATAGGGGCTGGACCAGTCTACATTCCCACCCACAGTGTATGAGGGTTCCTTTTTCTCCACATCTTCACCAACATTTGTTATTTCTGGTATTTTTGATATGAGCTATTCTCACAGGTGTGAGGTGTGGCATCTCACTGTGGTTTTGATTTGCATTTCCCTCATGATAAGGAATGATGAGCGTTTTTTCCTTTGTGCCTAGATGCCATCTGTTTGTCTTTTTTGGAGATTTGTCCACTTAGCTCTTCTGCCCATTTTTTGACTGGGTTGTTTTCTTTCTGTTGATTTGCATGAATTCTTTGTAGATTTTGGATATCAGCCCCTTGTCACAGGTAGAATATAGAGAAATAGAGGATCAGTTAGAGCAAAGCCAATAATAAGCCCTAGTAACCTGACTGTAGAATTGAGACTATCAAAGGAGGAGGGGGAGAACGAAGTGGGGAGAGGGCACAAGGCTCTATGCTGTAGGACTATGGGCATCTTGGTGGTGGGTGTGACGACAGTGCCTAAAGAGGGAGATCCTACATCTTTAAGTCATTCAGCATCGTAAAGTGATGTTACCACAATTAAAAAAAAAGAAAGAAAACTGTACGTGCAGTTTAGCCACTGCTCCCCTAATCCTTGGTTTTGGCAGCAGATTAACCTCATTCAGTTTCAGAGAATGTCACTAAACCGCTATGATGTGGAAAAATATGTTTTATACATTTTTTTTTACATTTTATATTAAGTCTATTTAAGATATTATTTTGAAAAGTGGCTCAATATGTTTTAAGTTGTTGGGACTTGAAGGTCTAGCATTCTACCCTTTGCTTCTATGGAGAGATAGATTTAAGAGAATAAAAATGTCAGTGCTATAATGTATACAGGTCAGCGAGGAAGTGGTCTTGCTGGTGCTTCCCCCCACCGTGACAAACTTACACTCAGGCATAGGTGGGCCGTGTTCCAATTTGTCCTGTGAACACCTACCCCTAGGATTTTAACATATTCGGGGCAGGCAAAGTGGGGAGGGAGCACAGTGTACTTCAGTGGAGGACATGGGTGCCTTGGTGGTGGCTGGGGTGTGGTGACATATCTGATGGGTGTGACCCTGTGCTTCTAAATCGTACAGTGTGTAACTGATGTTGCCAGAATAAAAAATAGATATTTTAAAAAATCACATTAAGAGACAGGAAATTGTGCCCTCTGCAGTCAATGCCTCCCCAGAAAGGACACAGAAGAGTTTGAACTATGCCCACCTACTTGCTTTTCCTAAATTTACTGATCAGCTAAGTCACCTGCTCATACCTGAGGAATAAGGAATCAGGGGATACTTCTCATTTCTGTACCTTCACATGGAAATATGGAGTAAGAAAGATGTTCCCCCAATAAAAATGACAAATTTTATACCATCTATTTTTACTTATCATCAGTAATGTTATTTTTTGATTGTTTTTTTTTTTAAGATTTATTTATTTATACAAGCTGGGGTACAGGCCAGAGGTGTGGGGTGGCGAGAGGGTTCACCAGAGACAGAGTGGGGAGCGGAACAGGCAGATCAGAAATACACTGCTGAGGGGAGCAGCGGGCGAGGCAGGAGAGGTCTGCCGTGCCATGTGGGAATCTCCCCCGCCGGGCATCAAACTCGCGTTGCAGCTGCAGACAGCTCCACAGCGCAGCGCCCAACCGCTGCCCCACCAGGGAGGCCCTATTTTTTGATTGTTAACTGCATTTTTATATGGCAGCCTAAGGATTTAATAAGACCAAAGGTTTCAAATGAAATAAAACTGAAAAAGATTTAAGAATCCTTTCCAAGATTTCTAGATAAAAATAAGTTCTAATCTAGATTTAAAAATAAAATGGTTATTTTAAGTATTTTACCGCCATCTAGTGGGAACTAATGATACTTTGTTTTTTAGATTCACTTGGATAGCCAGCAATTTCTGAATGACCTCAGAAACGATATAGAAAAGAAAATAGGATTTGATGCTATTATGAGAGTTCGTACTAGCACAGGTATGAATTTTCATTTCTGTTTTCCTGATCTGTACTGTGTAATTGTTTCCTCTTCAAGTTGATAGCTGCGCAATAAAGGAAATAAGAAAACCTCCCTTCTTCCTCATCCTCAGGTTTCAGAGCCACTGACTTCTTTGGGGGAATTTTTATGAACAACACCACCGATGTGGAAATGGCAGCCATAGATTGTGACAAGGCGGTGACTGTGGAGTTCAAGCATGACGACAAACTCGGTGAAGACAGCGGGGCCTTAATCCAGGTTATTCAAAACCTACTCCTTTCCATTGTCTGCTTCTAGCTTTATGACTGACAGTCGTCTTTGGGGAGAGTAAAATACCATCGATGGTGTCAGTCTCTCCATAAAGAAATTCAACTCTGTTTCTCCAAAGATAAAAGACCGTTTTGTTGGAGAGCTCATGTGTATTCTCTATACTTTGATTCACACATGCTACTTGAAGGAAGTAACAGTCACACACGTCATTGCACAAGAACCCACAATGGTGGGTGATTTAGGAGGCATCAGCAAACTAGTTGCCAGCAGTGTTCCCTTTGAGGCTTCAGCTCCCGTTTACTTGTCTGTTCACTTGTAAGCATTTTGACTTTGACTTAGCCATGAGCTATGGAGGCTTTGAATTAAAACAAGAGCGTTTGTGTCTAATGGTCATAGTTTCAGATACTTATTATCACCTTTAAAGAATGGAGAAAGGTAAGCATTGAACTGAGGAAGTACTGTGAGGTTTTATAATGGCAGGTATTTGGGGAAGCGATTGTTTGTTTGCATCCTTGAAAATTATAGGTCAACAGCATAAAACTTAAATATGTTGTCAAAGCTGGTTGTATGTTTTTAAGGGGAGTGATCCTTGATTAGGGCTATAAGAACATGAGGTGTCATTTCTGGACTTGGATCCCTGGTAAAATCTGGGATGTGTGAAATGCAGACTAGTCACGGCAATGCTAACAGATATCTACATTTTGGCTAATTGGGAATAGCCCAGTTAAAATTTAATTTTAAACCAGTGAGTTATCATATAGAAACCCAGTCAGTGTGTGAATTGATTCCTTATTTGTTGTTGTTCAAACTTTAGCAATAATAGAAGAGATTATGTGGAGCAATTCAGAGGCCTTTAGTTGTCCCCACCGTTTTGTTCATGTAAGTAAGATCAAGTTTGCTTGGGTGGTTAAGTTAACCAGGAAAACACGTGTTCTCGGTGTTACCTCTGCAGTGTGCCGTGCTCTACACAACTATTAGTGGCCAGAGAAGACTTCGAATTCACAACCTGGGCTTGAACTGCAGCTCCCAGTTGGCTGATGTGTACAAGAGCTGTGAGACAGATGCCCTTATCAACTTCTTCGCCAAGTCAGGTAACACTTTGCTAATCCTATGAGCAGTATACCTTGCCTAGAAACTCAGTCAGACTTGTTGGCTAGTTGAGCTGGCAGCTTATAAGCACTGGGATGGCACGGCCTTTTGGTGAGTGGATTCAGAATGTGTAGAAGCAAAGGATGAAGGAGGAGAGTTGGCATCTCTAATGCTAGATTAATAATGAGGACTCACTCAGGCCCATGCTATAAGATTTTATTTAAGTTCCCAGAGGGCAATCTCCATTGAAATTTCGGAAGGTGATAATCAGACTCTTACCTAAGAGTGTATCCTCTGGCTTGTGGGGATGAGGGAAAGGATTGGGTGAGCTCTAATGTTAGACTGAACTCACTCATTCATACCATAATACTTATGAAATGGTAGAGCCCCAAAGTTTCCCAGAATTTTCTTTAGCGCCTTCCTCCCTTCCCATCCCATATCGAGATTCTGCACTTGGGTTTAGAAGAAGCACCAGTCAAGTTCACAGGAATTCAGGACATCAGAAGAGAGCAAATTGGTCTGTCTTTTTCTCTGTGTTGAATTCTGTTCCTTATATTCTGAGGAAAAACTGGACCCATTACCTGCATTTCATTATAAGCCAAATGTTCTTGACTGACTAATTCATATTGGGTCATCACACTCAGGAGAGCATTAGCAAGTGACCTCCACATTTTTTTTTTAAGATTTATTATGCTTACAAGCTGGGGTATAGGCCAGAGGCATGGGGCGGCGAGAGGGTTCACCAGAGACAGACTGGGGAGCAGCACAGGCAGATCGACCTAAACACACTGCTGAGGGGAGCAGCGGGCGAGGCAGGAGAGGTCTGCTGCGCCATGTGGGAATCTCCCCGGCTAGACGTCGAACTCGCGTCACTGCTACCGACAGCTCCACAGCGCAGTGCCTAACCGCTGCACCACTGGGGCGGCCTGACCTCCACATTTTTTAGCACTCCTTGGTGGGTGGTCTGAAGATAATTTGTTTATTATTTATCATCATAATTATTACTAACATTTGAAGGGATCTATATCTGAACTACAACTTTGATGCCATTTTCATTGTTTTTGAAAATAGCTTTTAAGGCAGTTCTACACCAGCCCTTGAAAGTCATCCGGGAAATTCTCGTTAATCAAACTGCACACATGCTGGCCTGTTACCGGAAGAACTGTGCGAGCCCATCTGCAACTTCCCAGGTAAGCTGAGGTACTGGTGTGATGTACTGGGGGATGGAAGTTTCATAGACCACTCCATCCCTCAGTGTTTAAACATTGAAGGCTTATGATGCACCACCCACTAGATGCCACTTAGTAAATCATACAACCAAGAAGACTGAGAAGGGGACTATAGTATTTCTATAGCCAATATTAAAAAAACATGGTGACTTTACAAGATGCATGAATGAAAACATGTGTATCCATTGCGGATTGACAGTTACTACCTTATGTGTAAACAATAGAATAGAACTAAGAAATGTCCTAATATAAATCACAATGTCTCTTGCATGTGAAGGTGAATATTTAGTTGTGAAATATGTGTGCTTAAATACACTGTAGACATCACCCATCAAAGTTAGCATGAGCTGATGGCAGTTACGACATTTTTAGACATGAATATAATTCATAAATATTGATTTTTTTATGATTGAAACTTAAGGGGTATGAAGAGTTTTGAAGGAATTGCCTCTGGCTATCATCTAGTGATTTGAAATTTCAGAAGATCCTTTAGATAAATGTCATTTACACTCTCCTGTAAAAAAAAAAGAGTAGAATCTCATATCCACATTAATTTTAACATCTGTTCTTTTGTCCACCTCCTTCCCTATGTCAATCAAAGGTGCCATTTTCATAGTGTTGTGTTAAACATTTGAGTATAGAATTTGGATTAAAAGAGAAGATGGGGAGTAACAGATAGGAAAACTTTCTGCTTCACTCATTGTCAGAAATGGGTGCTGAGAATTCTGAATCCTTCCCTCCCCCCAAACCTTTCGGAACAGAGATAATTCAGATAAATTTGAGGGTCTAATTCAAAGTAGGGTAAAGAAGGAACATAAAGTTATTTGCCTGGACTTTTCACCAAAGTTACTTTCTGAGCTGTCCAAAATGGTTAAGTCAGCCATCCATTCTTTCATCTCCTCACTGATAATCACAGAAGCGCCTCTCACTAGTCGGGAGACTTGCTACTTAAGTAGGCTCCATAGAGCATCTGTTTAATCCACGCAAGCCCACCAGCTGCCTGGATGGGGTCCAGCTGTGAGCGCCCCCATCCCAGTGTTACTATTTGCCTTAGAGCTGTGGGGATGTTACTCTGTCTCTGCAGTGTTTCACTCTCCACAGGATTAGTTGAGGAAGAACAGGTACAGTCAGCATCTTCTCAGGAAGTTTATTTGCTAATGTTAAAATGATTGGATCCTCAGACCTTATGTTTAAAGCAAATCTATTGAGGAAAGAAGAAATAGCTGTCAGTTCCTTCTGATTTAGAAGTTAAAAGCTTTGTTTCTGCTGTTAGATCATCCATATTTGTGGTTTATTTCTGGAGTAAGATGATGACAATGCCAAATTTCCTCTGAAAAAGTTAATAGAGATTATTCCTGTTCTTAGGCTGCCATATTTATTTTTCCATAAAAGCACATTTCAAGTGTACCTTTCAACTAATGCTATGCTTTGAGACATATAACATAGATAACTTGATTATCCATTAGAGTCTGGGAAGTGTAGCGATTACAAAACTGTTAGTGACCATAAGATATTAAAACAGACCATAAACTAAAAAACATAGAATTGCTAGACATGAGGTTTTCTTCAAATAATGTGACTTCAGATTTGGTGCCCTTCCACAGTTCACTTGGGAGAAATGGTAACTGTGGAGAAATTCCTGAAGGCATTCCATTACCTTACCATGAAGCCCCAAGTTTCCTTGACCCAAGCGAGACTATTAAGGAAAGGTATATCTGATGACACCTGGGCAGAAGTGCTGAGGGGACATTTATGGAAGCACCCCAGGATAGATGCTGGGTAACACATAAAACTAGAGGCAACATTAAAAGTTTGTAAGTTTTCATGGGCAAAGGAAATCACATAGCTGTCGTCCTGAACTTAAATATATTACATCGTATGTGGGAGCAGAGTGACTTGTGAAGTGGACTGTGCTGCTCTCAATGTCTTTCACCCTTTGTGTAGAACCTGAGTGGCATTCAACAAGTGTTTGATGAGTTTATGACTGAATTTCTGGGGCATGGAAAGCATAAAGGGAAAGGCACCTCACAGGCAGCTGGAAATGCCATTCTTGAACTCCAGAGGTAGCTAGATGGCCTTGCTAACACAGATTAGGAAATTGTTTATTTCATTTTATTTAATCATATGTATGTGATAGTGTGTTTGACACACTGTAAGTGCTTCACATGATAAGCGTTTAATATTCATAATAATCTCCACGTTATGAAGTAGAAAATGTGCTATTACTCTACTTCAGGTGCAAAAACCAAAGAAAAGAGGAAGCATTTTGCCCGGGGTCACCCAACTGCGATCAGGTTGCCCTCGTCACATGACCCAGCCTCTGTAGCTCTAGAGCGACCCGAACCAGGTGCTGTGTCTGTGGTTCCAGGGCCTTTACCTGGGCTCCCATTTAATCCTCACCACAGTGTCCAGAGCAAATGATATCTGTACCTTACCCATGCATCTCTGAGGGCTTTCTCAGTGAATGGCTCAGCATATAAAACAAATGTCCTTATTTTTCAGCTTATTTTACCGGATTCCATGAAAGTATTGCCAGTGTACATGAACAGTTTATTAAAGAACTGCGTGCTGCTGGGCAGACCAGAGATCTCAACAGACGAGCGGGCGTACCAGAGGCAGCTGGTCATGTCCCTGGGTGTGGCCGACTCCCAGCTCTTCTTCTACCCGCAGCTTCTGCCCATAGTAAGCCCTGGGGTGGCGCAGGTCCCAGCGGGGTCCTCAAGGGAGGCACATTTCGCCCTCTTCCAGAGGTTATGTGGAACATTTCAAAGGCCTCTGTGCTGTGCTGAGGCTCTTTCCCCTGAGTCCTAACCAGTTATAATCGAGGTACTAGAGCTGGGGAGAGCGACAGCTGATTTCTAACCTCTATATTCAAACTCATACTCAGGAGCCAGTCACAGTGCAATTGGAAAGTTTTAAATTGGGTTGGGAATAAAAAGTTACTATTTCTATCAAGAATGTTAGATGTAAATGATTACAAATGATTGAGTTTCAGATAATATTGGATTATTAGTAATTGACATGCCTAAGAAACCAGAGCTCAAAGGGATGAGAACGTCACCACCCCACTAAATTCCCCTTGTCAAGGTCACAGGTGACCTGCAAGTTGCCAAAGCCAATGGGCCGTTCTCAGTCCTCTCTTCTGACCCATTGAGAACTTCTCCTCCAGAAACACCTCTTCAGTTGTCTTCTCCTGCCTTCTCTCCTCCTTCCCTGGCCTTTCCTGCTGGGGCTTGTTAGGCTTTTTATCCTGCTAGTTTATCCTGTTCCCAGGGGGAGTACCCCCGGGAGAGTACCCCAGGGAGTCCTGTGAAGCTTCTCTTGTCTGCCTGCACAACCCTCTCAGGGGTCTTATCTGTCCTAATGGCTTTTATATACTGATGGTCCCACGTCCAGAGCTCCAGCCCTCCCTCTTCCCTGGACTCTGACTTCACCTACTCGGAATTCACCTACTGAGCATCTCAGTAGATGGGTGTGTAAGGCACAGCTTAAAACAAGTCTGGAGTGCACCTCCCAGACCAGCTTTTCCTCCAGTTCTCATTGCTACGTCCATTTCTTTGGATCAGACATCTTGCATTCATTCTTATATATATATATATATATATATATATATATATATATATATATATATATATATAATATACGAGCTGGGGTACAGGCCAGAGGCGTGGGGCGGCGAGAGGGTCCACCAGAGACAGAGCGGGGAGCAGAACAGGCAGATCAGAAATACACTGCTGAGGGGAGCAGCGGGCGAGGCAGGAGAGGTCTGCCGCACCATGTGGGATTCTCCCCAGCCGGGCGTCGAACTCGCGTCGCCGCTGCTGACAGCTCCACAGTGCAGCGCTTAACCGTTGCGCCACCGGGGAGGCCCTTGCATTCATTCTTAACTCCTTGCTTTTTCCCATCCACCATACATCAGCTCTCCTTTCCAAGAAAAGCCAGAGTGTAACCACGTCTCACCTCTCCTCTGTGACCACCAGATTCAAACACGATCATCTCTTCTGATAGGAGGCAGTAGCCTCCCAAAGGCCTGCTCGCTCTCATTCTTGCTTCTTCTGTCTTTTTGCAATTAGATTAATTCTGAGAAAGTACTTGTCCGCTGTAGTGCCCTCTACTCAGAACACTCTGGGATTTCCATTTTGGTAAAATAGTTGCTACCACCCTTGACCCAATCACCCTCACCCACTGTTACCCATTCTCCCCTTCCCCTCCTTTCTGCCTGGCGCATAGTAGGCACTTACTAAATATGCCCTGGAAGGGAGCGAGAAGCAGGAAAGGGGAAAAGGGAGGAAGGAATAGAAGGGTGGAGTTCCTGACTCTCTTGCCCATGTCTGCGCAGCACACGTTAGATGTCAAGAGCACAGAATTACCTGCTGCTATTCGTTGCTCTGAGACCCGTCTTTCAGAAGAAGGAATGTTCCTGTTGTCCAATGGTCTAAACATGTTTTTGTGGTTGGGAGTAAGCAGTCCGCCAGAACTAATCCAAGGAATCTTTAATGTGCCGTCTTTTGCACACGTTAACACAAATATGGTAAGTCGTTTTTCTTGTTTTTTGTGGTACTGTGCAAATATAAACCCTTAGATGTTTTCTGTTCACATGGGACATGCATTATAAAGACCGAGAAACCATAAAGTAATTAGTTCTGTTTAAGAATGAGAAAGTCTCATGTTTTGGTGTAAAGCTGTTTGTATGAAATATTATAAAACCACCAAAACATCGGACTTTAATAGAGGTTACCTTACACTTCCGGATTTACTTGGCTATTGTGCTAAGTACTTTCAACACCCATTTCATGGGATTGCCAAAATTCAGTAGGATGGATGTTGTCACTGACATTTTACAGATGAGTTGATGGCGGCTCAGTGATGAATTCTCCCAGGTGGTAAGTGGCAGCGGCGGGAAGTGAATTCAGGTCTTATGATCTGGGCTTATTCCCAGTGCTGAGCTCTGAACTTCAAAGGGTGCAGTCATCCTTCCTGCATGTTCAGCTACAGACCAGTCAGATGAATGAGTTACAAAATGTTAACCCCACAGAATACACACCTCTCTGTGGCAGGCATCACAAGAGATGTGGGATGAATGCAAATGACTAGTATGGGGGAAATCCATCAGAATTCGAGTCCGCACTGGTCGCAAACCTCATTTGTAAACCATGTTGCTTGTGCCAGTTGCTGTGCCGGCCACCCCACCCTGCTTGTGAACTCACTTCTAGGGCTCGGCACTGAGCTTGTTCCCCAGAGCCTCACTTTATGTTACAGCACCGTGCTTTGGGCTCGCCGGTTCCTCGATTTCTGGGGTGGAGATACCATTTCGAGACAGTGTCTCGGACAAAGAGGCAGGATTAAAATTCTAGGCCACGTAGATAGGGGTCAGCTTAGAGAGCTGCATGTCCATTATGAATGTCCGAAGTATATTTTCAAGGAACTAAAGGTGCACTAACTGAGAGACTAGCTTTAAGATTAGAAATAGATGTCTGTGTGTGGTTGAAGTCAAGGAACGGTTAGAAGTGCAGTGGCATGGAGAGGCACGGTGGGCTCTGGTGGAGGATGAGGGTGCCTCGTCTGAAGAGCTGCTTGTGCTTCTGGGTCAGGCACGTGTTGTGCAACAATATTACCTCAATGAAAAACAAATTAAATTACATATATACATACATATATATATATATATATATATATATATATATATATATATATATTTTAAGATTTACTTATCCATGCATACAAGCTGGGGTACAGACCAGAGGCGCGGGGCGACAATAGTGTTCACCAGAGACAGAGTGGGGAGCAGAACAGGCAGATCGATGGAAATACACTGCTGAGGGGAGCAGCGGGCGAGGCAGGAGAGGTCTGCCGCGCCATGTGGGGATCTCCCCCGCGGGGCGTCGAACTTGTGTTGCCGCTGCCAACTGCTCCACAGCGCAGCGCTTAACCACTGCGCCACCAGGGAAGCCCCAAAATTATATTGAAATGCCAAAACATAAAGTTAAAAATACGAAGCAAAATGAAAATTTGGTAGTGTAAGAACTAGGAGTCTGAAGAATGTACAAAATTTAAGGAATTCCCCTCTTCCATCACGGTATATCGATGAAGTAAACAAATGCAGATTTGCTGAGTTGATACACATGCGAAATAGCCACAAAGCAGCAGATTGGTAGGTCTGTGTTTTTATCCATATGTCTTCTCAACCTTCTTCAACAATTAAAACAAACCAAATGTAACCTTCTTTTTAGAGACAGCTGGCATTTGACATTCACATGAAGTGTATTTCCTTTCTGTTATTGTTGAATAAAAAGTTCCACCATGTTAAAGAACACACACGGGGATGGAGGGCTGGAATGCGAATGTAAATGAGAGATTTCCTGTTTTAACAACTTCTGCACCCTTCATGACACTTAGTGACTTTGTGGTCAAAT
The DNA here is from genome assembly GCA_004024925.1 of Scalopus aquaticus. Classification (NCBI taxonomy): domain Eukaryota; kingdom Metazoa; phylum Chordata; class Mammalia; order Eulipotyphla; family Talpidae; genus Scalopus; species Scalopus aquaticus. Next base: position 53,296 of record PVIJ01011101.1, read on the forward strand.
GTTCTAAATTGCTTTCTCAGTGAAACTCACAGATGATGTGTGGTTTTTGGTATCTTCTTGCTGAGAAGCATTAGATTTTACTCTGTCTTAAGGGAAGAAAGCGGAGTCTCCATCCATCACATGCCCCAGAGGCCACATGCAGCTGGAAGTCATGTTTTATAGACCATTAACCAGATTCCTGGGAAATCTAAGAAGCCACATTTGAGATAGTAGGATTCGGTGGTCAGTTTTAATGTTGAAACAGTGGAGTTAAGATGGCCATTTTCCAAACATGGTTAAGCCTCAAAGTCCTGTAACTGGTCTTTTGAAAGCAGGAATAAAGTACTTCCGTTCCTCTTACAGGTTGCCCTAAAATACCCGTCTTGCCAAGGGATGAAGTGTCCTGATGAATGATCCAAAGACATCCTTTGCATAAAACACACAGCCGTTGTGTCATTTTTGAGGCATTGTAGGTGTGAGAGTCAAGTAAAGGATTTTATTTTCAAAGGACAGTTCATTTGTGAAAATGTATGTTAAAAGGAACCATACATTTTCTCAGTTTTGGTTTTTAGGTAAATGAACTAAACCAGTAGTCCAAGTATATGCTTTAGAAAGATGTTTTTCTTTTTTTTTTTTTAAGATTTATTTATTTATGCATACAAGCTGGGGTACAGGTCAGAGGCAATGAGGTGGCGAGAGGGTTCACCAGAGACAGAGTGGAGAACAGAACAGGCAGATGGACAGAAATACACTGCTGAGGGGAGCAGCGGGCGAGGCAGGAGAGGTCTGCTGCGCCATGTGGGAATCTCCCCCGCCGGACGTCGCCGCTGCCGACAGCTCCACAGCGCAGTGCCTAACCATTGCGCCACTGGGGAGGCCCAGAAAGATGTTTTTCAATGTAGACATTATCATCTCATTGCTACTCCTATCTAGATGTTATAAATTGTACTGAAACTTAAGCTTTGATTTTCTTAAATCTTAGACATTACTGCCTGAGGTGGGAAATCCGTATTCTCAAACACTCAGAATTATAATGAGTATTATCCAAAAAAAGAGGCCATATTCAATGAAGGTAAGAATGAAATTTTATTTTGCCCTTTTTTCAAGTGCTTTTTAAAATTTTCATTAAAGGCTTTGTAAATATAGGCCCTGTACTTTCATAGGATTTGTATAGAAAACTCAAATGAACCTCTAAGTATATCTACTACTAATTAAGTATATCTACAGGCACAAACATGCACATATAAAAAGCTTTCAGAACAAGTTAACCCTGGATTCTCTTAGTACTAACTTAGATCTCATGAAGATCCTCTCCATGGCTTAAGCCAAAGTGGCATCATCAGCAGATGTTGGGATGACTTCGCTCTCAGTAATTCAATTAATTACAGAATTATTTAGAACACTTGTAAATTTGATATTTACAAGATTTATTATCACTGAAAAGCTTTGTTATCCCAGTCTTTCTAAGCTCTTCTAGCCATTTCTGAGTTTGAATAAAAGAATTTAAAATGTCCCATTTCCCTGGGACCTCCCCTCAGCCCCACACTTTTTAAGGCAACCCAGAATAAGTGGTGGGCGGGTCACCTTAGTCTGAGACTCAAATCGCGGAGAATAGTCACACTTTACTGCTATGCGAAGTTTCCCCCTGCTCTATTCCCCACCTCAGACTGTGGCCAGACACCTCATTGCAGGAGGCTGTAGAGTGAGCAACACACACACACACACACCCCACACTTGAAGGGCAGCAAGAGAAAACCACCCCACAGATGAATCAGTCTGGGTGCCCCCCCCTTTAATTGCCATAGAGAGATCAAATTCTAAAGAAATCAGACCCTTGAGTCCTTCCCGTCACAGTGCCTTACCCTGCTCAGTGTCAGCCTGAGGCGTGTCACTGAGGCCAGACTCAGGTTGCTGTTGCCTGTCACGGGCTAAAGCAGAGCGCAGTGGCTCACAGGCGATGCTACAACACAGGTAGAAAGCGGCCAGCCTTGGCTTCAGGCTCACCTGGTGCAGGCCTTAACCTCCTTTGGCGTTTTCATGAAGGAGTTGGCTTTGCTTCACCATATTGGGGTGCGGGGCGTGCTCCTACACACAGCTCTGTGCCGCCCCCAGCGCCAGCGGTGACATCCGAAAGCCAGGACATCACACGTCTGTGTCCACCTGCAGTTAGCTGAGGCGTGGTGGCGGCACCATCAGCAGTTGCGTACTGTTATGAGGTCAGAGGTGGTTTCAAGGTCATCAGCCTTGGCTCAGGCCAAAAGAACATGAAGGGAAAACTGCAGGCTTGGGGGTGGGGGGGTTTCCTCATGTCAGAGGAAGTGGGTGTCTCGGACTCCCCGGGATAGGTACATGTTGTTTTGTATGTGCAGTTCCATCCACCCAGACTCGGTAAATAGCAAGTTCTGACCAGTCAGATCATCTCCAGTGAGTCCGCGGGCCCCTAGGAGGGCACAAGCTGTGGGTGACAGACCTGCCTGCTTCCCGACCTCTTTCCCCTAGCTGCTCTGTCCGTTAATGCAGCCGCGTGCATAGTTTTTTTTTGAGTGTCCAAATCTTCACTACATGTTTAATAATGTTAATTAATATAATATGTATTAACTCAATAGACCTCAAACATCATTTCAGTGTAAACAGTGCTTGGGTTTTGCATCTTCTTTTCCTCCCCCTGCCCCCCGCATCTTCTTTTTCATGCTATGTTGCAGAAATCCATTGTGTGTTTTCCATTTTCAGTACATTCCCGATTCGGGCCAGCCAGGTTTCAGTGGCAGTTCAGTGGCTGCAGCGCAGCCAGTCCTCAAGTAACATGCTTTTATTATAATGTTAAGAAAAATAAGTTCAGGCCAGCTTGAGTGTGACAATGTCACTCTAGGACCTGCTTTCATGGTAAGTCGTTTCATTTAGAGTTGCAGTTTGCAGGAATGAGTGAGGGCTCGCTGGACAGTACGGCCCTAGAGAATAGTGCTGAGCAGGAAAAAGGGTTCCCTCGGGGCTCCCACCTCTACAGTGCCCTTAAGTCCCTTTCCACCTGCCCACCTCCAACTGCTCCCTGTCCACTTCCCCTCACTTCCCTTGGGTGCTCTGCAGCCCGCTACCAGCAGTCTCGCTTCCTCATGTCCTTCTTCAGCACCTTCCTGGGTTCACATGTCCTACCGAAGCCCAAATTC